>CM053417.1:119181049-119212880 GCA_028644305.1 Xerus rutilus | reverse complement strand
ATTCAAAGAGGCTGGGGCCAGAGGACGTCTGAAGGGCACAGATGAGGGGGAGTCCACCCGATGTGTTGACACAGCAGTCGTTGGTCGCAGTGTGTCCTAGCAAGTGTGGCGTCTGTCCAGGGCTGAGCAGAGAGTGTTGTGTGTGAGGTGCAGGTGGATCATGTGACAGTCTGATGTCATCGTTAGCACCAGGCCGTGCTGTGTGAGAATCCTGCCTTCACACCCTCTCAGGCTGCACTCCTCCTCGGGTACCTGATAGGGCGCGGCCGTGGCATGAGAGGCCCAGCTTTGATTGGCGGGGGATGTCATTTCACATAAGAAGAGGAAGTCTGCGTGACACTTCTTATCAACGTCGAGGACTCCTTGGCGACGTCACTGACCCCAGTCGGAACAAAGCCAGGGGCTGTACCACTGGATGAGGAGAGGAGTCTTCTTGTCCAGCCCATGATGGACAAGGCGACCCTGGATCGGGATGGGCTCAATCACTCCTCCTGAGAATCCGACCGCGGTAGGAGTGCCCGCCCCATTGCAGCTGGCATGTCAGTCAAGGAGGCTGAAGCTGGCCTGTCAATCAAGGCAAGCTGCAGCTGGCATGTCAGTCAAGGAGGCTGAAGCTGCATGTCAATCAAGGCAAGCTGCAGCTGGCATGTCAGTCAAGGAGGCTGAAGCTGCATGTCAATCAAGGCAAGCTGCAGCTGGCATGTCACTCAAGGAGGCTGAAGCTGCATGTCAATCAAGGCAAGCTGCAGCTGGCGTGTCAGTCAAGGCAGGCTGGTGTCTGCTAATCTCTCTTGCATCCACACGGTCCCAGGGGTCCTGCAGTCTGGCTCTCGCTCAGACAAGCCACCTTGCGGGCTGCTCCACTGGCTGTACAAGAAACCCAACTCTAAAACGCCAGGGCAACCTCTGAAATGGGTTTTCCCCCAACCCAGAGCGTTACTAAGGCAGCCCAGCCTTGGAAGCCCAGGTGGTATCATGGAAATCGCTCCTCCTGAAATGTATCCAAGCTCATTTTAATTGAATTAAGAAACAAATCAAATGAAAAAGGATAACAGTCTAGTAATTACCATCTATTGTTAGTATCTGCCTTAATCCCCTGAGGGATCAAACCAAACAGATGCTTCTAATTATCATTGTCAACATGTACTAGAAGATTCCGGTCTCCTGTCCCAGGGGTTCTGAGCGCCGCAGGCCAGAGAGCAGCTATGTCTTCCCAGATCTTCTCTCTTCTTTCTGCCATTTCTTTTCCGGAGGGGTAAGCCCTACCCTAGTAGTGATTTGTGCTACTTAACCCATATATGGAATTGTTGGCCCTCCAAGTTTTGATTGTCAGTTGTAATTTATCTACTGCATGGTATTTGGATCCCAATTAAAAATGCATGGGTGACCAGGAGCAGTGGCCCAAGTCTGTCATCCCAGCAGCTTAGGAGGCTGAGGCAGGAGGATCGCGAGTTCAAAGCCAGCCTCAGCAATGGCGAGGCGCTAAGCAACTCAGTGAGACCCTGTCTCTACATAAAACACAAAATAGGGCTGGGGAGGTGGCTCAGTGGTCGAGGGCCCCTGAGTTCAATCCCCGGTACCCTCTTGACTTATTTTGACAGGATCTCACTGTGTTGCTGAGGCCAGCCTCCAACTGATGATCCTCCTGCCTCAGCCTCCCGAGCCTCTGGGACAGCACCTGGTTCACAGGCACTGTTTTAGAAAATGATATTTGAGGAGCAGATGAACATATTTAAACACATTTTTTCAATGACATTCCACATGATTAGATTCTGAGAAATGAATTTAAAACAACGACATTAGCCAGGATGTCTAAAATTTAAAAACCATGACAGTGTGTAGCAACCAGAAACCTCGCCTAGGACTGCTCAGAGAACGCATAGGTCCAGAAGCCCCTTTGGAAAACTCAGAGTTTTACACCCTCAAGTTAAAATACAGATAGTTACAACCCAGCAGTTCCACGCTGAGCCAAATCAGTATATACGTTCACCCAAATCCCCTCGCCAAAACACAAGCTCCTCAAACATTCACCGGGATTAAAATGGACACGGCTGATTTATAGAATGGAGGACTCGACTGTAACAAGGCGATCATAGCTGCACGCAGTAGATGGCAACGTCTCCGAACAATGCTACAGAAGGGACACCAGACTTGCTTCATTTACATAAAGCCCACAGAATAGGCCAAGCTGACCAGCGCTGGTGGACGTCAGGGTCCAGGGGCACGGGCGGTAACCATGACGATGGGCACGGGTTCAGGGTGGTCCAGACTTCCATTCTCTAGACTGAATCTGAAGGTAGCCCACTCGTGAGACTTCACGTTTCTCTATCCACTCTTCATAACATTCTATAACGCGTTTAAGAAGCCCGTAAGAAATAGGATCAAATACTGAAGGGACGGGGAGACAATCTGCAGAGGAGATAAAGAGAGGCAGATGGTCTTGTTTTACCTGGAAGATGGGGAAAAGAGGAAAGGTCAACAGAGGCCCTGGGGAGCTTTTCTTGTTCTTAGCAGTCTCTTTATTTCTATCTCTAATTGTTCTAGAATAACTTTTAATACTGTGCGTATTTATCACGTACATGAAACTGGAAAACATCGTGAGCATTTATCACGTACATTAAGCTATTGGAGAGAAATGAAGGTAGAGGTTGTAATACTAATGAGACAGGGTCAGCTAAGTTGCTGAGGGTCTCACTGAGGCTGGCCTTCAACTGCTTTGGTTTGGTTTGTTCCGGTACTGGAGATGGAACCCAGGGAGGATTTGGACACTAAATACATCCCTAGTCATTTTCATTTAGTTATTTATCTATTTATCTATCCATTTATTTATTTATTTTGACAGGGTCTCACTAAGTTGCTGAGGCTGGCCTCCAACTTACGATCCTCATGCCTCAGCCTCCCGAGTCAAGGGGACTATAGGTGTGCACCACTGCACTTGGCTTTTAGCTTAATTTAAAAAGTTGAATGAAATAATTTCAAGATCTTTTTCCAGCCCCTGACCACCCCCTTCATGTAGTGTACTTTGAATACATCAATGTGCCCATTGTTAGGACAGAGAGATACAAAGAAATGACCTCTGTCTTTGGCTTCTATGCTTCTCTGAGTCTGCACGGTAACTTTGGCTCCTCTTCCTCTCATCCACTTGCCTTTTGAGCTGTTTTCTAATCTGGATATGAGGTGTCCCCCAGAGTTCAAGTATGGGACAGTTCAAGAATGTTCAGAAATGAAATCATTAGATCATGAGAGCTGTAGCTGAATAAGTGGATTAATCCACTTAAATGGACTAACTGGGTGGTGACTTCAGGCAGGTGGGGTGTGGCTGGAGGAGGGGGTCACTGGGCTGTGCCTTTGGGGACTCTATCCTGTCCCTGGTGAGCAGAGCTCTCTCTGCTTCCTGGTGCCACGTCCTGAGCTGCTCTCCTCCTCCAGGCCCTTCCGCCATTTTGTTCTGCCTCACCTCGAGCCCCAAGGAATGGAGCCTGCTGTCTATGGACTGAGCCCTCTGAAACTGTGAACCCTCAAATAAACTTTTCCTCCACTACAATTGTGCAGGTGTGTTTTAGTCACAGCAGTGAAATAACTCACTAAAACAATGAACCAATGGAATTGAGTACCTCTGTTAGTCCCCTTCGCGTAGACAGGTTGGCATAGCCACCAACGAGCTGGTCAGGCATGACTTCCAAAGGAAGTGTGCTTTTGATCCACAGCGAGACCCCAGCCACCCAGCACCTGTGCTTGGTGAACTCTCTGCCACTAGGACTTGAACAGGCCGCCATTTTAAGATTTTCTTAACACTGCAAATTATACGTCAGATTCTGTTTATCACAAATATAAAAACGTTTAACCAAGCAAAGGTGAGGTAAGATGAATCTATACTTTCGTCTAAAGGCAAATAATTTATTTAAAAAAAATTAACCTTGGGATGGTTTCTTTTATTCTTTTCAAGTTGTACCATACCAGAGTCTAATTCAAGAGTAGTGATATATCATATCTTAATGGGGGTATAAGGGACTCAAAGCATATTTTATTTATTAAATTCTGTTGGTTTGTTTTTTGCTATAACTCTTTTTTTTATTTTAATTTTAAGTTTTGTTTACTGGTCCATTATAACCACGACAGTGTGATTCACTGTGACATCTTCTTACATGCACAGAACATAATTTGGTCAATTGTACTCTTTTAAAACAAAAAGTCTCAAAATGGAGCCAGCATCATCTGCCACGAACAGATAAAGAGGACATCATCCAGACCAATGCCTCTTCACAGGACCAACAAAGAGGGCTTCCAAGCAAATATTGCATCTGTTCTTGCACAACAGAAATTACACAGCTCCAACTCAGTACCGGGTTGAGATTTAATCACCCATATCTAAACCCAATCTCTGACTGCAATTTAAACTAATTTGCTCTGCGTTCACCCTTCATGGATAAGAGAATCCTGCTCAAAATAATCTGGGTCACACGATAAGAAGTCAAGCTCATGTAGAAAAACCCGTCACATAGATGCCGCATGTATTAGTATCTTTGCGTCAGAGGAGAGTGTATTTCATATTCACATTGCATTAACAGAAACCTGTCTTTTCAACATAAATTCAATGCGTGGTGGTATCTGCAATACTCCTTAGGCTTCCTAGGTCAAGGGATTGCCTCTTGTCTTCTTCCTTGTTTTTTCAAAGAAAGTCTTTGGTTTGTTGGGCAAAGCAATATGGCGGGTCAATGTCAGGAACTGGGGCCAGATGGCCGTTTGAAATGGATTTCTGTTTGGTGAGATCTGACATCCGCCCTCTCGTTTTAACAATATGGAAGGGCAAGATTGATAACTCAGCCTCCTTCACCCATCCTGCAAGCCTGGTGGCTTCTCTTAGACATTGCTGGTGAGTTTTGGCAGGATGGGAAAAACCACTTTGGTGAGCGACATCAGTGATAGTTTATCCTGGAACCAGGTGGCCTGACTTTCCACCTCCCGTCTCCTATCCTGAAGGTAATCAGTTTCCACTCCTTGAGGATCTGTCCCAATGCTCTAGTCTAAGAACGGACCTTGCAGGTAGCTGTTCCAGGGAGCTGAGAAAGAAGTCCGGGTTGTTCCCTCCACCACCTGGGATTTAATCACCCATATCTAAACCCAATCTCTGACTGCAAGACTGTGAGAAACACTGAAAAGGTCCCAATGTTTGTGTCCCCCACGTTGAAGCTTGAAATCCTAACTCCCGATGGGTTTGGATTTGGTGGTATCTTTGGGAGGTGATCTGTTCATGCAGGGGAAGCTCCATAAATGTGGTTTGGACTCTTATCAAAGACACTCAGAAGCCTGCTCAGTCTTTGCACCATATGAAATCGGAGATCCTTGCAGCTCCAGCTGACTTTATGCATCAACCAAGCTCCTGGAAGTCTTCCCATGTGTATGATCGTACTGATCAATAGTGTATCAATATCCCTGGATCTCCTAGGAAGGTGTATTTAAAACCTCCATCACAGCAGCTGTGGGGGGCCATGGACAAGCTGCTCTTTTTCCCTGTTCAGGTCATATTGCTTGATACTTCCATCTGGCTTTAGAAGTGATGATAAGGAATGATTCTATCCAGATCGCCCCACATTCCTGATGGCAGAAAATGGATTCGATGACAGAGACATCTTTTGTGGCTTTTGCAAGGACGACAATTCCTTGCACCTGAAAACGAACGAGAAGCCCAACACCATCTGTGATTGTTGTTAATAGTTTCATTTTTCAAAAGAAAAACTTTCATGAGAACAAGGAAGTAGAAGTCTTTAACTCTTCCAGGTGTTATTCATATATATACACATATATATGTATATTTTAACCTTAAGGCAATTTTCTTAGCAATTTCATTTCCAGCATATCATTAAGGAAATGTTCTTATTGCAGCCCGGATTCTATTATGCACACAATTGGAGCAACATGCGTTAGCAGGTGCGCCTAAACAGTGGTGTTCCTGAGCATAAATTATCCAACCAAAATGCTACTAGAAGACTCAAGTGTTAAGAAAAGTCACTTTATGACCTCATGCTTAGAGTTGGATGTTTTCAGAAATGCCACCAGGAAGTTCCTGGACATCCTACTGAAGTAGTTCATGCTTCAGAGTAACCACAACCCTCTGGCATGATGCAAAACTCAACTGGAACAGAGTTCTCCAAATTCAGGCAACACTGCAACAGCCTGCAGGGCGTCTCCTGCAGAGAGATCCGTGTCCGTCAAGTGCAGGACCCTAGACTGTTCTCGGCTGGAATCAGCTCTTCCTGAAGGACCATCCAAGAAGTAGGAGGAGTGTGTTCGATTTCTTTCCTCTCTGGTTATCGGGTCGTGATGAGAGCTGGTTGGAAAATCCCCAGAGACCTGCAGAAGGAGGTATCCGCCCCAGTCCTGTGGTCCCAGAGCTCATGCTCCCCTTTGGCTTCAGGAGACCCGAACTCGCAGAGGACATTTGCTCCTGGACTTGTATGCAAGTGTTTATTCAGATAACCCTGGGGCATTCGGGCTTTCAAGGTGACCTCTGCCTCCTATTGCACAGGACACTCAAGAGAGGGGCCCAGAGAGCATCTTTCTGTCCAGGGGCGTTCCGGTGGTGTGACGGTAACAAAACGTCACCCTGGAAGGATTCGGCATAAAATCAAGAGCCACCAATAGTTTCTGTCTTTGCTGGGATTTGGAAAGCGTGATTTGGAATCTGCACAGCGAAACACCATATCAATCCCACCCCTGTCCTTTCTTTCCAGGGTCTTCAAGGGACTCTTCATCAAGACGATGCCTTCTGGAAATGCCTTCTGCTTGCATCTGTTCATGATTCTCCTTCCTGGCCCTTTCTGCAGCCTTCCTGCGTGGCTTCTCCTCTCCTTTGTCGTTTGGGAACCTTGGTGATGGAGTGCACACTTTCTCCGGGAAAGTCTCCGCCAGCATGAATATTCTGCTCCAAGTCCTTGCGTTCACAGGGCGCTTTATATTTTCTTCTTGCTTGCCCTCGGACGAGGTCCAGAGCTCTAGACTTGGTTCAGAGTGGACTGCAGCCTCCTGAAGCCAATTCCTCTCTTCCACGACCACCACTGTTACATGAGGCTTCATTTACCCAGGTGGGTGCAGGTCAAATCCTTTTGAGACAAAACTACTGGTTCTTCAGGTACCGAGGATTGAACTCAGGGGCACTCGACCACTGAGCCACATCCCCAGCCCTATTTTGTGTTTTATGTAGATACAGGGTCTCACTGAGTTGCTTAGCTCCTCGCCCTTACTGAGGCTGGCTTTGAACTCGCGATCCTCCTGCCTCAGCCTCCCAAAGTGCTGGGATGACAGGCATGCACCACCGCACCTGGCTCTGAAGAGTTCTTTATAAAGAGATCTCTTTGGAAAGTTTCATTAGATACGCAAGATGGAGTCACACATGGTGATGCACAGCTGTAGTTCCTGGTACCAGGTACCTTCCAGCTGAGGCTGGAGGGTCCCTTGAACTGAAGTATTCAAGGCCAGCCTGGGCTACATAGCAAGACCCTGTTTCAAAATAAATGCATAAGTACATAAATAAATACGTAAACAAACAAAAGGGTTTGGAACCGTTACTAAGTGGTAAAGAGCTTACCTAGCATGTATAAGGTCCTGGGTTCCCTTCTCAGCACAGCATGATGAATAAATAAATGAACAAAACATTATTTGATTATCTCTGTATTTTATTATCCATTCTTTTGGAATGTGTTCTGATCTTTTTTGTTGCGGTTGATATCGCATTGGCTCCATCTTTTCTCCATCCCTAAATTCAATAAGGGTGTTCTATTTTTTTTTTGCTTAGGAAGCTCTGCTAATTGCAAAATCAAATATATGAGTTTCTGGTTCCAATTAATGAGCAAAGTTCTTAGAAAAGGTTTCCTCTTTTCTAGAGTGGAGAGAAATGTAGAATGGAGAAGTACTCCACAAAGACGTAGACGTCTTGGATTCTGGTCATGGTATTGATACCGAGTGGCCACGGAAACTCAGGGTAAATCTCCAGGCTGCCTGGTTTCTGTTTTTCTCCATGGCAAATATTTTCTGTCTTCCTAAGAATTTTTTAATTTTTTTAGGAACTAATTGAGAAATAACTCGACAACACTCAGTAGATTCTAAAATGTCCTAAATTCAAAAATATGAGTTTTGCAGTCTCCGGGAGACACAATCTACCTATCACAATCATATTTCAACTGGATTAATCTATTTATGACTCTCTTGGTGTAAAAAGTGTTCACTCTCCAGCCTCAGAAATGGTTTCTGCTGAGTCTCCTTTTAGAGCACAGAGAACTGAGGCCACTCGCAAATCTTGTGTTAGAAATGCATGCACAGGCTGGATGTGGTGGCACACACCTGTTATTCCCAACACTTTGGGAGGCTGAGACAGGAGAATCGCGAGGTCAAAGCCAGCCTCAGCAACGGCAAGGCACTAAGCAACTCAGGGAGACCCTGTCTCTACATAAAACACTAAATAGGGCTGGGGAGGTGGCTCAGTGGTCGAGTGCCCCTGAGTTCAATCTCCGGTGCCAAAAAAAAAAGATATAATTTTATTATATTCCAAAGAAAATTGCAACATAAGTTTCATAGTTCATATGGAAGAATAAACTGACTAATTGTCAGTTTATGTATATGCGCGGTTTAGAGGTGATCTTCCTACTGAGAATCATTTTTATTCTAATGCTAAAATCACTCAAAGGGCATTTTGATTAAATGCTGCAGAATGATAGAAGAGAGAAAACAGCTCATACAAATTAATATCATAAGTATACCTTTAATGGAAAAGGCTCTTGGAATTCTGGATGTGCACCTGTGCGTATCTGTGTGCAGAAATGCACTTTGGAAAAATGAAAGACAGGTTTCCTCACCAGCATTTGGATACCCTCCCATTCCCTCGGAGTTTACACAGGAGAGTACCAGGTACGCACGAAGAGGATCACAGGAAAAACCTGCAATTCAAATAATCTCTGTATTAAAGCAGGGAGCATATCTTCTAATAGGGCACAGGTTGAACTTTTACCTAAAAATCCGTGGTGGCCTAATAGAGATCACATCAAAAGGCGCTATCAGCTTTGCTTTGATAGCCTATTGATAGGATGCACTTAGAAAATACAGAGGTAAATAAGAAACTAGAGCTGGGGAGAGGACCTGAATAAATTCATCAAACGTATCATTGAGTAAAGGAAGAGCGTGTCAAGGAAGGATTTTTGCAGCTGGATCTCGTTTGTATAAATGTCAAAAACTGGAAAGACGGAATAGATTTACATAAAGGTATCCATACACAGATCTGCGAATGTATTTAGAACATAGTGAATAAGCCTAAGTGTGTATGTGATGAAACTTTGCTACCAATACGGGAAAATCCCAGCAAGCCAATGTCAAAAACAGTTGCCTTCTGCTACCTAAAGGTAAGTATCTCAAAGGTGGAGTGTCCTTTTGGAAAAGTTGGCCCTATGTATCTCTGGGATCCACAGATTCAACCAACCTCCTATCAAAAATATTTTTTAACCATAGCGTCGGTCCTGAACATGTACACACACTTTTCTTGTAATTATTCCCTAAACAATATATTCATGATATATTGGGTATCATAATTCATCTAGAGAAGAGTGTCATGGTTTAGATGTGAGGAGTCCCCCAAAATCTCACATGTGAGACCATGCAAGAAGGTTTAGATTGGGTTTTGAGAGCCTTAACCAAGTCCGTGGATTAATCCACATGAATGGATTAATCCACATGAATGGATTAATAGATGGTGACTGTAGGCAGGTGGGGTTTGGCTGGAGGAGGTGGTCACTGGGCTGTGCCTTTGGGGACTCCATCCTGTCCCTGGTGAGCAGAGCTCTCTCTGCTTCCTGGTGCCACGTCCTGAGCTGCTCTCCTCCTCCAGGCCCTTCCGCCATTTTGTTCTGCCTCACCTTGGGCCAGAGCCATGGAGTCGGCCAGCCATGGACTGAACCTCTGAAACCATGAGCCCCAAATAAACGTTCCCTCCCCTAATTTTTCTTGCCACATCTTTTGGTCACAGCAGTGAAAAATCTGATTACATGAGTAACAGTGTACGGGAGGTGTTCATGGCTTCTGCGCAAAGTGAACACCATTTTATACAACATACATGAGCGTCCATGGGTTTGAGTAACCAATCCCCTGTGGGAGCCAAGGAAAACCATATTTAGAACTTCACATCAGTGGGGAAGGAGAAATCACACCAATTGACACTGTCATCAGGTCCAGTGGAGTTAATGCAGTTCAAGAATTGAGGATCCATCCAATCCGATATCTTTTTCTTCTCCATATTTTCTGTTTCTTCAACTGTTTAACCCATGGGTAAGTTCAACCTGGTACCTGCCAGGCTGTCATTAAATGCCAACTGAGTGACCTTTGATGGTTTCTCCCATATGCACGTTCTCATGTTCCTTTCTGACTATTCCTTCCGGCAAACCAACGTTCTTTCCCTTCTTTGAACACTGTGGTTGCTCCCTGGGTGTCATACCTCTCTTTGCTGAACTCTTCGTTGGATAAGAAAGTGACGAAAGACAATGGAAGTCACTCTGAACCTCAGTATTTTCCTATGAACCAACCAAAGTGAGGCTGCTTGTGACCCCCATTAAAAGGACCTCACATAGATCCTGAGAAGTAGAAGGAGCAGGTATTTGATGGTTAATCCCAAATTCATCTCACCACTGAGTATGGTCAGGGACAGTGCTGGGTACTGCAGATAAAGAAGAGATGCAAGGAGTCACTGAGGAAAGCTAAGGTGAGATCAGTGGCTACTACCAATGCTACATTCAGGAGACCTGTGAGATCTTCCTGGAAAATCAAAGGAAACCAAGATCCAGAGTCCTCAGATGTGTCTCATCATGTACCACATAATGATGTCCTGTTCAATCAAGGGCTGCGTATACCATGGTGGTCCCATAGGATTATGTTGCCTAGGGATGTTGTAAGCACTTGATTTGTGTAAGTACGTTTGATGATGTTTGCACAATGACAGAATCATTCTCCGAAAAGTGCCTTTCTGAGAACACATCCACATTGTCAAGTGCTGCATGACTTTATGAACATATGCTGGGCAGAGAAGAAGGCTGGTAACAAGGTGTGGGAATTTGGGAACAAACATCATGTTCTGAGAAGTGTAAGGAGGTTGATTTTTGGAAAGAAACAACAAGAAGTTATATAAAGGTAAAATCATGCATGGTGCTCACTCAATATCCCGTGACTACTCAGCTGGTGCCAGCTAGAATTTAGGACATAGCTGCAGAAATAGAGCACCTGGGAAAGATTTAGAAAGAGAGCACATTTTGAATGCTCTCAATACAAAGAAGTGATATTGGTCTGAGGGGATGCCAATAACTCTGAGCTGATCATCACCTACTATACGTGTACTGAAATATTGCAATGCGCCCCATAAATATCAACAATTACTATGCATCAGTTATAAATAAAAATGTATTTTTTAAAAAAATCATCAAACTCTAAAGAAATGACCAAGAGAAAAATATGTATGTGTGTATCCTCCATTAAGATTGGAGTATGGGTCAGTCAGTTTCCAGGCACTATAACGAAACACCTCAGGTAGCTAACTTATCAGGAGAAAGTGTTTCAGAGGTTCTAGTTCATGATTGGTGGGCCCTGTTGTGGGCATGTTGGTGAAGCAAACCCACTCATGGTATATCCAGAAAGCAAAAGAAAAGAAGAGGAAGATTGGGGGTCCCAAGTACCATAGGGAAACAGAATCCAAACCATAGCAGACAATGTACTATCTTTAGGAGGATAAAAGGACACATATATTCAAATTGCTCTGGAACCTTCTTAACCAGAAGGGATTTGGATGAGAACATGCCATCTCCAGGAGCCTTGAATCAAAGTGGTCATAGCTACCTAAATGAATTCCAGCCAGACAGCTGAGAACAGGAAAGAAAGGGAAAGTATCAAAAAAATGGCCAAACTAGGAAAAATTGGAGATGATAAAAGCATGGATTTTTTCATTGTAGACCCAGCGGAGTAGCGAGGGAATGTTGTGGGATAAACGGGATCCACTCAAGACAGTAGCCAGAAGGCAGGCTTTCTTCCTCAAGGAGAGTGATCCCAATTGATATCATGGAACTCATCCTAAACACAGTTAAACATAGCCTTGGGTTATTTTGTTTAAGTTTTTTTAAAATAATTGCTGATCAAAATATATATGGTGATGCGTATGAAGAGCAGATAAAACCATTTCAGATATAAGGCTACATTGGAATCACCAATGGTCTACAAACATGGTGGCTGTAAAAACAAAATAATCCCATTCACAGTGTTTTCCAGGAAAGTGTTTGAACCCAACAATGGTTCCAAGACAGTGAACTTTTTGCATTGATCCAAGAAAAGTAGAATGCTGAAGGATGCCTTTTGGGATGGGAGTATGGGTCCAAGATTATTGTCCTAGGGAAATTAAGTACATCATCAGAATCCTTCTCATGGAATCAGGAAATCAGAGAGGTCCAAAAAATTGAACAGCATTATTGCATGTTGCCAAGAAATTCCAATCTGGGCATATTTTTGTGGCGAATGCATAAAGGACTCATGGTCTCTACCGACAATGCAATATGACATGTAAAAAGAAAAGTTCCAATACATGCAGGAACGTGGGTTGCTCAGTAAAAGAGATCAGAAACAAAAGGTGGAAGGGTACGGCTGCATTTCAGGAGATGCCCATCTCTGCAGGGTCCACCCACTGAGACAGAAAGTAGATTGGAGTGTGCTCGTGGCTCGGGATGGAGGTAGATGGGGGCAGTGAGGACTGATGGCCTCATGGTGTGCAGCTTCTTTCCAGGGTGATGGACGTTTTTTGGAACCAGCTAGAGATCATGATGGTGGGGTATTGAGAATGCATTAAAAGGTCACTGAATCACACGTGTCAAAATGGTTCATTGTGTGCTCTGTGAATTTTGCCTCCGTTCAAAACAGAACAATATACCACAACTCTGTGCAGAATAGAAACAACCTGAAAGAAACCAATAATCAAAGTAGCATTTAAAGAATGTACATAAATGCCTCTAGCACATATTTTGTTTTTTCTTTTCCTACTCTAAGACAAAAGAAAAAGAACACCAGCTCCACTTTTAAGATGCCAGAGTTGCAGGAATTGGTTTCCTGTTATTTTAGCTTTAATTATCTTTTATCATTTTATTTTTTTAAACAATTATAGGCTTTCAGAGAGTAGCGCAAAGCATAGAGGCCCACACACCCTTCACACTCCTTTACAGAAGCTGTTTGCATCATGCATAATCAGAGTGTAATTATAAACACGGAAAATTATTGTTGACACAATGCACGGACGTTAGCTGAAATGCAGATCTTTCTAGCATTTCCCCAGTCTTGGCCCTAGTGTCCTATTTATGGAACAGGATTCAGTCCAGGATTCTGCATCTCTTTTAGTCCTCAAACTTCTTTTACTCTGGGACGGGTTCCTGGGACGTTTTTCCCCGTTGTTCACGGCTGTGACACTTTCGAAGTGATATCAACACTAATTTCCCGTGTTTACAATTGCACTAGGATTCCACATGATGCCATCATGGAAAACCAGGTTAGTCACAAACAGGAAGAGACGTTGAGTCCAGGATGTGCAGGCTGCAGAAGGGTCCAGAGGTGACTCGTGCACACAGCACATGTACAGTGACACCAGGGGGTCCTTCCCATTTGGCTTTTGCAGATGCACCATTCAGCATCCTTCCAGAAAGCTTAGAGATCTGCAAGGAGCAAGTCTTTCATTATGATTTTGAGACAGGGTTTTGATCTTGATAAGTTGCTGAGGCTGGCCTTGATCTTGTGATCTTCCTGCATCAGCCTCCCAAGTCGCTGAGATTACAGGCATGCACCACCATGTTCAGCAACTTTTTTTATGTTTTATTTTGACACAAGGTCAAGCTAAGTTGCTTAGGGCCTCACTAGATTGCAGAGGCTGGCCTCCAGATGGTGAGCCTCTTGTCTCAGCATCTCAAATAGCTGGGATTACAGCCATGGGCCACTGCACCCAGCAGAAAATACTGTTGAGAAAGCACTTTTATGATACACACCACTCCCAAAATGTAGAGGAGCATTGAGGTGGCACTCATACCGTCCTATGGTATAGAAAATAATTTATGTTCCAACAGAGATTCCTTTTTCTTTGAGTATTTATACTAATTTCACAAAGGAAAGACCAGTTTCTTCATTTCCTCTCCAGCATCCATCAGCCATTAAAATGACAATCACAAAATTCAGTATGTAAAAATAAAACCTCGCCCCGATGCCTCCCACTCTGCCAAAGAAATCTTTTATTTTCTCAGGAAAGCTCTTATATTTCAATGACGATAATGGTTGACTAGCCTGATGCAGAGGGTGCTTTTCCAACTAAATTAGCCTTTAGCATTGAAAAATGTTAACTTTTTTACCTGAAATATCAATATCTCATCAATTTGCAGGAACAGCCGATCTCTGGGAGAATATTATCATCTTCCTAGGGTTTGCATGGAAGATCCTTATCTATGAAATTGCCCATAATTTACAGAAGCTTGATGGAAAATGTTGGTCTGCAAATGGAATTACAGAGAATACCGCTTCAGGGAAATGGGGTGGTAAATAAATAGAACAATGTTGAGGTGGGAAATAGTCCTACTACCTACTTGATCATTACTAGAATACCATTTGCACTAAAGTAATAGAGAAAAAAAAATGTGCCAAAAAGGCATATTGTTATTGCAATGTTCAAGAAAGATACTGGAAAAATAAAGAGATCCTAAATCTCCACGGGTATTTGGAGAATGTTGTTATTATACAGACATTGAGTAGATCTCTGTCAACTGTTCCTGATGAAATTGTCCCACACAGAACTTGACTATGGTCAATTAAATGTCATGATCATCTGTGAATGTTACCCTATGTATTATCTCTGGTATGTGCTGGGAATTGGGAGGGCCAGTTGATTTTTTTTTCTGTCCTATCACCACTTTAGTGGGGAATATTGTACCTTTAGCATTGACTTCTATGTATCTCTGGTTGAGAAGAATATATTTGCATGTATGAGGTCGCTTTGAAACAAAGGATTAGATGTGTTGGAGAGAAACTGCATAGTGAGTTTCCGGCCGTGAAGCATCACGTTGTATGATCAATATTTGATCAATATTTGATAAACACATTTGTGCATTCTGTCCATCTTCCTAGTAGAATCCTTCTCCCAGATTCCAACATAGGCTTCAATTGCTTGCCACCAATTTTATTTGGAATCAGACTTTCTGCACTGGAAGGTCTATACAGGGATGAGTAGATATGGGTATCCATGCAATCTGACACATTCATGGAATGAGATAGGGAACATCGACTTAGATTTTCAGGAACATGAATTAAAAACTAACTTAAGCCTATCAATGAATTTTATCTTTTATATGTTGCTCGAGCTCCTAGACCTTCCACAAAGAACAGGTGGCTATATATTGGGGGAAAGGGGCACAGTCGCCATCTTGTTATCACAACTCATGGTTATTCCAACCCCATTCAGTCTATTTGCATTGTATATTGAAAGTTACGTGGAAACTGGGGTAACAAAATTATCTAAACATGTACATATGGTCACATGTCAGAGAGTGTGTCCTTACCGAAGACAGATACGTTAGATAGGAAAATATCTAGAGCAATTAACCTGAGTATTTGCTTCACTGATGTCTCTTAGTGGTTAATTCCATATATTGTCTTATTTTGCCTTTTCTAGATGTACTGAGAGTTTTGCAATGATGTTGGTCGTATTTTCATTGGATAAGAGAATAGCATAGATTTGATGGACTTCAAAAAATAAATTTATTTCTCACAGTTCCAGAGGTTGGGTAGTCTGAGATCAGGATTCCAAAATGGAGGGATTTGGGGGCGTTTGATCAGGGTTTTTTTGTATTTTTTTTCATCATTGTGACCAGAAGACATGACAAAAACAATGTAGAGGAGGAAAAGTTTATTGGGGGGCTCATGGTTGCAGAAGTTCTGTCCACGGTTGGCCAACTCCATACCTCTGGGCCCAAGATGAGGTAGAACATCATGGCGGAAGGGTGTGGAGGAGGAAGGCAGATCAGGACATGGAACCAGGAAGGAGAGAGAAAGAAAGAGAGAGAGAGAGAGAGAGAGAGAGAGACTGAGATTCACTCAATAAGGAGATTCACTCATGGAGGACCAAATACAACTCCCAAAAGCATGTCCTCAGTGACCCACCTCCTCCAGACACACCCAGCCCGTCTGTATCTGTGGACTAAACCACTGATTAGATTAAGGCTTTCATAACCCAATCATCTCATCTCTGAAAAATCTTGTATTGTTTCATGCATGATATTTGGGGTGACACCTCATATCTAAACCATAACATGGGAGAGCCCTCTTTTGAGTTTATTGACAGCTGCCTTCATTTCCACTAGAGAGGGAGAGAGAATTGTGTTCTGGTATCTCTTCCTCTTCTTAGGAAGACTCTAATTCAATCAGGATGACCTCATGCTCATGACCTCATCTAAACCTATCACATTTCAAAGGTAATCTTTCCTAATACCATCCCATTAGTCCATTGGTGTTTCTGGCTTGACATGTCACTTTGGGAGAGACACACACACTTCACAGAAGTATAGATGCTGTCTCATGTCTCTTCTCTAACCCCATCATGGGAGCTCAACTCTTATAACCTAACCCCTTTGAAAGACCCCACCTCCTAATCCCAATGGGGATGACGGTTTCAACACAATGTCTTCCTTCAATGAAGGAAGACACAAACCTTCATTCATCCCATAGCAATATCTTAATTCCCTTTGGAGAGAAATGTTTCCTACCTGCTGTGTGAGATCATGATGCCTGTCTGTCTCCCTTTGAGTAAGCCAAATGGGACAAATGTGCCCCCTTTCCAAAAGAAAGGTGTTTGTGTGGAATCCTTCTATCCAGGGCATTGCTTTTTATGCAAGAGACTATAGTGGGATGGAGGGTCTAAGAGTAACCACTATAGGTGGAAATGTTGACTTCCAGGAGCCTCCGGAGGTCTCCTCGTTCCCACCAGATTCCAGGTGCTGGTCTTACAAGTTCCTGTGCATTTTGTCAATCTTCCTGGTAGTATTTTCTTCCAAATTCCAACATAGGTTTCAATTGCTTGCAACTAAAATTCATAGGGAATCAGACTTTCCCCATTGGAAGGTGCATACAGGGAGGTGTGGATATAATCCTGTAATAATTGCATTTCATAAACATCAATATTATTCATAACCAATGAATATAAAGGCATCCTTTGTAAAGAATTGAGTGTCTTGTTCTCATTCTGTCCTTTAAAACAATGACCATATCCCCAAAACCACTGACCTTTATGCAACGTAGAGTCATTTTTTCTTTCCAAAGGTAAACTCGGTTTCCAGTATATTTTTTGACATAAGGATTGCCATTCTTTGGTCTAGATTAAAATCTGAAATGATAGTGTTCTTTTTTGGCTATGAAAACTCCTGTGTTAATGGAGAAACGTTTTGAAATGACTGGGTTAAGTAAACTCATCAGCAGATCAATCCATTTTAATGGATTAATGATTTGAATGTACTAACTGGTTGGTAACCCTAGGCAGGTGGGATGTGACTGGAGGTCACTGGGGGCATACCTTTGAGGATTATGTTTTGTCTCTGTTTTACTCTTGTTTCTCTCTCTCTTCCCCTGCCTCCATGAGCTGAGCTGCTTTGCTCCACCACGTCCTTCCGCCATGATGTTCTGCCTCAGATCAGCCCCAAAGCAATGGAGTCAGGTGCCCATGGACTGAGCCTCTGAAACCATGAACCAAAATCAACTGTTCCTCCTCTATGTTGTTCTGCTCAGGTATTTTGATCACAGTGGTGAAGACCTGCCTAACTCAGGTGAGATCAACTCTGACGAGTCAAAGGCAGTGCTGTATTTAATCCCCAATTCATTTTATCCTTTTGTTTGGATAGAAATGAAGGATTTCAATCCTGATAGAAAATGATCCATGAAGCATGGAATGATCATCTCATGGTTCTCCTTGCCAGGTGGCACTAGATCTGTTTTGAACACGAGAATTCTTCAAGAATTATATTCTGCAGCCATCATTTATACTGATTTCCTACATCCACTTTCTCCTGTACCACCTTACGATGGCTCAAGTGTGTCCCCAAAGGCTCATTTGTTAGAAACTTAATCCTCAGAGTCATTGGCTAAAGCTACTTGGAGCATGCCTCGCTAGACCCCATTCTTGTGATGGGAGTAAAGGGGACTCACCATTAGACTTCTAGGATCTGTGTAAGACTTAAATCCTAACAGGTCTCAAAGAAAGACTATCATCAGCATATTATTGATGAAATATCCAATACAATCCCCAGAGGAGATAATTTGCCAAAGACCATCACTTTTAATTCCTTTAGTCACCTCCATCGCTCAATGGACATCTGAAAACACTCCCTAAGACATACATTCAGAATGAAATCTATTGGTCAAACATTGGGCAAGATGGGCTAGCTAAAAATAATAAATAGATAAACTAACATAAAATGTTATCATTAGGTGACATTAATGTAGCATTGAGTACCCTTACAGCTATACAAAGCACAAATCCTGATAAGGAATTTGGAAAAATGTAAAATGGTGCCCAAATGTGAGACCATAGAGTATAGGATGAAGAGAGTACGTGTACAAATAACTATACTGTAAAAAAAATTGGCAGTCAGCGTGAGTTTTCTCAGTGACTGGGAGATAGATAAGCATTCTAGAGTGATGTGTTAATCAAAGTGTTATATAATCAAACTCTGGGAGGTATGATACTGTCTGCACAGTTTTGCTACCAAAAAAAAAATGTTTTTTTTTCAAATTCCCTGCTTAAAAATGGAACCAGACTGACATGTTTTATGTGAAATAATTAGGAGAATTTGAGATGTAGTAATTTTGGTAATTACCAAATAGTGTGATTCTCTCCCAATAAAGCATATGTCAAACTACATAAAAACATCCTTGTGTTGCTTTCCCTTTTTAAAATTTTACATATGTAGCATACAAGTTTAAATATTCCAGTGCTTTTTTTCCACTTTCTGCTTAAATAATTTTTTAAGAAATGAATTGTAATGCCTCTTAGTTTTCACTTTTTCCTGTGAAATTTCAAGCACCGAAACATTCTTTTGACCCCTCCCAATACTTTTCAGGGAAAAATGACTTGCATTCTGTTGTTTCCTCTCTGTCTTTCCTTCCTTCCTTCTTTCATTTCCTTCTGTCTTTTCTTTTCTCAAAGTACCCTTTGTTATAACAACAAATTATCATTAACACCTTCTTATTACCTATGAAATGCTTAACACACCCCTGCTTTTCTTCTGCTTATTGTTAGATTGTTGGAACTATGCTCTTCTTTCAAGATGGCGATACCAATGGCAAACTGATATCACAGAGCATGTAGACCAATATGGCAGCCTTCAATGGGAATACAGCCCATGGCTAGGAGAGAAAATACCACAGGAAATGGTAGCCTTCAGGGTCTGACTTTCTTCCTAACACCCTAGGAAATTAGAATGAGTTTCTCAAGATGATCCCAAAAATAAAAAAAAAAAGAAGAAAGAAATACATTCCCAGCAGGATGCAAATATCCATCGGTTTTGAATCCAAAGAAGCAAAAAAATATAGACATGGTCTCTATTTCTGTGAAGCGTGAACCAGATTTTTTCTACACAGCTATCAGCAAGCAGCAGCTTACCGAAAAAACAGTGGGAGGACCTCCTGTAGCCTAGTAAAATCACATGGTATGCAAGTTGTGGCCCAAATGTAGGGCCCTGAATTCTTTAAACTTTTCCATCATTGATATTTGTGATATTTCATATTAATTAAACAGAATGGTGTGTTTCGTGATGGGGTAGTCATAGATGCATATATATAATGACCTGGGTCATTTCCATTCACCCATTACCTCCTCTTGCTCTCCTTTATTTTCTCCCGACCCCCTTCTCTTTTCTCCCACTTTCATGGGCTGTTTTTATTTTCTTTCTAGAGTTCAAATGGGAGGAGAAATATGCTATACTTTTCTTTCTGACTCTGGCTTATTTCACTGAACATAAAGATCACCATTTTAATCCATTTCCTCCAAATGTCACAATTCCCCTCTTGGTGGCTGAGTAGAACTCTTTGTGTATTTACACCTCACTTTCTTTATCCACTCATCCACTGATAGGATTTAGGCTGATTCCATGACTTGGCTACTGTGAACTGTGAATGGCACTGATATTAAGATGAGGAAAGCTTTACAACTTACAAATCATTATAAATAAACTCCTAGGAGATGTAGTGTACACATTGCCATGGATGGGATGTTGTCTCTGCCAAATTTATATGTCGGAGGTCATTATCATTTAGATATTGAGGTGTCCCCCAGAAATTGATGTGTGAGACAGAGCAAGAATGTTCAGAAGTAAAATGATGGAGTTATGAGAGCTTTCACTTAATCAGTGGATTAATCCACTTGAATGGATTAACTCAGTGGACACTGCAGGCAGGTAGGGTGTGGCTGAAGGAAGTAGGTCATTGGGGATGTGCTTTTGACATTTTCCTGTTGTCTCTGGTGAGTGGAGCTTTCTCTCTGCTTCCTGATGGCCACATCTCAAGCTGCTTCCTTCCAGCATGGCCTTCCGCCATGATGTTCCCCACCTTGGGTCCAGAGCAATGGAGTCAGGCATCTATGGACTGAACCTCTGAATCTGTGAGCCCCAAATAAACTTTCTCTGCTCTGAGTTGCTCTTGTCCTGTCTTTTGGTTACAGCAATTTAAAAAAAAAAAAAGGTAACCAAAATAGATGCCTTAGCACCAATGCGATGGTAATAGGGGGTGGAACCTCAGAGAGAAAATTAGGGTTAGATGACATTATTATAAGAAAAGGAAGTGATATCAGTAGGCTTGGGCTCCCCTCTTCCTCCTCCTCCTTTTCTTCCTCCTTCTCTTCCCTCCTCTTCCTCTTCCTCCTCCTCCTCCTTCCCCTCCTCTTTCTGTATCTCTCTGTGTTTCTGTCTCTTTCTTTCCTTCTGCCTCCCTTCCTTTTTCTCTCTTTCTGTCTCTTCTTCCCTCACTCTCTCGCTCTCTCCTCCTGTAAGGACACAGAGGGAGACAGCTACTCCAAATCAGGAACAGAGATCTCACCAGGAACCAAATTAACCAGCATCTTGATCTTGGGCTTCCACCCACCAGAACTGTGATAAATAAATTTCTGCTGTTGAACAACTTAGTTTGTGATATTTTTACAACATGCAGGGTGTCTAACACCAATGTGAGCGCAGAATGCATGAAGCAAACTAAACCTTGCTTACCTCAATGAAGCAGCTCCCTACCTGAAATCTATGGGAGCCAGGACCCTCAGGATCCAGACCCTGTCCTGAGTTTCTCTGTGTGTAATTAATTCTCTTAATGCATCCACAGACATGCAGAGTAAGGAGGGATCCTGTCTTTCAATTTCCTTGTTACTCAGAAAAGAACTCTGGGTTCAGACTGGCATTTGGTTGTGTATGCAGGATAAACAGGTGAATTATGTGCGGACATCCATTTGCATTTGTGTATTACAGAGGCATGAAGAGGTCGCTTGACAATAAATTATAGCTCACTGGTAACATGAACACAATCAGTGATAAAATGAGACCAAGTTTCCATCTTGAATCCTTGGTCAAGTTGACGCTGTCTCTGTTCCACATTGGTAGAACCAAACCAGCATCACCATCAGGGGCCGCAAGGGCAGGACAGATTCACCTCCCAATTCCATGGGGGGGGTCTCTCTTGTAGTGAGTGCATTTGGTAAAACCAGTGCCTGCTGGAAAGAGAGGAAGGAAGGAGTTGAGGTT
Source organism: Xerus rutilus (assembly GCA_028644305.1). Taxonomy (NCBI): domain Eukaryota; kingdom Metazoa; phylum Chordata; class Mammalia; order Rodentia; family Sciuridae; genus Xerus; species Xerus rutilus. The sequence continues at coordinate 119,191,071 of CM053417.1, read as the reverse complement.
GTAGAGATTATGTTCCGCGACCCCTAGAATGGCTATCATATTTAATGCTCAGCACAGTTTCCCAAAGTAAGTATTATCCACATAAAAAAAAAATCTTCAGCAGATCAATATTTCTGCCATGGAGCCCTGGATAGAGACCAATGGTCAGAATTCACAATGTTTTGTTTTATATCTTGCAAAGTGAGAATCTGTAACTTGCCTGCCACAAAGAAATGCTGGATGTTTAAGGAGATACAAATGCAAATGACCCTGCCTGGGCCATCATTCATGGTACCCAGGTACGATGAGCACCCTGTACCCCATAAACCGTGCAAATGAATGAATACATATGACGTCATCTATGATTTTACATGGAGCCACAGTGTCAGAGTGTGGCCTTGAGCGCTGTATCCCTTCTGTAATTTAGCAGCGTAGTGCTATTACTTGAATACAACTGAAAACAATCCTTAAATGTAAATAACTGTACTAACGATAGCTGCAGATCAATGATATCTTTTTTATCATTTTTTTTTTCTGTTTGGGAGCTACCATTGAACCTGGGACCTCAAGCCTGCTAAGCCACCCTGTTCCACTGAGATGTGTCTCCAGCCCCTGGATGGGTGACATTTGGTAGAAATTTGCCATCCACTCTGAGATGAGCTTTAAGCGAGAAGTAGGGACCAGATTTCAAACCCTTGATTTGAAAAGAAGTGTGTAAGTGATCTCATTAGTAATTGCCTGTATCTATTGCATGCTGAAAGCCCAGTGTTTTGGATCTAAGGAGTTAAGTCGTGTATGTTATTAAAATTGATTTCACCTGTGAAATACAATGATTTCAACTTCTCTTCATCTTCACGAGGCTGAGGCTCTGAAAGGCAGGACGGGTGAATTATTTACCCTTGCGTGTTTCGACAGTGGCGAGGCTAAGCCCTGTTGGCTTTGGATTTGGAAACTAAGAGCCTCTTTTCTGTCTATTATGACTTCAAAGAATGTTGTCCCAAAATCATTTTCCAATACAGGGCATCCTTATTCTTATTTTAACATGAAGCAAGACCCTTCCATCCATCGTAAATATTATGGTTTTACATTTCACGAATGTGTTTAACCAAACACGCTGCTAAGAGTGTTGCATTTTTAAATGGTGAAAGGTATTCATTGGGGTCACTTTCTTCCTCTTATCTGTTCAGTCTAAGGGTAAAGATCACTCTCTGCCTTCCTCCCCGTGTGTGCGTATTTGTGGGGTGCAGTCTGGTCACGGTTTATGAGCACACTGAGCTGTGGCCGGACGGCATCATGAACCCTTCCACCTCCTTGAACATTTACCATTCCTTGGGCTGCAGAACTCTGGACTCCTCTCTTGTAGTTCAATGGTAGGAAAGACTGTGGTAGGAAAGAGCAACCCCGTCCCTACTGGCTACTGAGCTCCCTACCAGACTGCCTGCCCATCTCTTTCCTCAGTTCTCAGCCCCCAGGGCACAGATATCCACGGACTCATTTTCCCTTCCCTTTATTTTCTTTGTGTGCAAAGACTTTCTCCCAGGCTGTGTGAGCTTGTTGGGAAGGTAAATCAAAAGCACCATTTCTCAGAAAGTGCAAAAGGGACAGATCCTCCCCTGTCACCCTGCCCCATCCATAAGACAGTGTTTGGACCCAACCTGTGTATAGCCATACATCTCTTCTCTTCTCGCCAAGGTCCCTCAATGTCTCATTCTTCCCAGCCATCAAACACTCACGAGCTGAACCCAGGACACACCTCCCAGTAGCTAACATCTCCTGTGTGATTGGAGGCTGGGAGGAAGCTCTCTTTCTGCAGGATTTTTCAAAGGCATTTGTCATCCGTTTTGAAAGGATGGAGACATTCAGAGGTCACGGAGCTCAGGCAGTCTGCAGGAATTGCAATTCAACAGAGAGCTTTGAGGAACGGGGGACACAGAGGATGTCTGACAGCTGGGTGCCAAAATAATCCTTGTACTGGGAACGGAAGAAAGAGATTCTTAGGCAGGTTTGTTGGGAGCAGACTTCAAGGCCCCCCAATCTGAGGCATAGTGCTTATTGATAGCTGGGGCATATCCATGGCAAACAAGCCAGACTGTGATGCAGATATCAAAGAGCACGTGGATGGGGGTCAAAATGTGCATTCTCCAAAGAGGCCAAGGAGAAAGCCAGGATGACATCTAGGGGGAAATGGCGGTCACGGGGAGGGAGGAGCACATGTCCCTGCTTGTGAAATAGGTTAGATGAAACAAAGCCACTAAGGCAATGAACACTTGTGTTGGGAACAGCTTTTTTAAAAAACAGTGAAACCATGAGAGTTTGAAGCAGATTCTTTGGATATTTGGAACATCCTCTTTCAACCCACCCAGGATTTAAATCAAAGGTTCAGCTGTCGCCCTGGCACCGATTTCCCAAATTTTCCTGCTGCTGTGGATCCACCAAGAAGCCACAGAGCAAACTCAAGCTGAGGTTCAACTGTGGTGAAAGAGACAGAGAAAGAAAGAGAGATAGAGGAGAGAGGAAACAGAGAGAGATGGAGATGGAAAATGAGATACGCAGATAGACAGAAAAAAGACAGAGAGGAAGGAAAGGGAAGGAAGAGAGAAAGAGAGAGAGAAACACACAGAGGAGTTCCAATGACATTCCAGGAAGCAGACACAAACTATACCCACTGTCTTCATTTGCATATGAACTGTGTTCTGTCTCAGAATTGACCCATCAAGTTCTGCATGAAGAATTTGGACTTCTTCATGAGAACACAGGCATGATTTTGCCTAGAGTCTTCTAGCCATATAATCAAACCTGCCCATCTAACTAATTAGACCAATTGCAAAGCATCAGCAAAGAAACTAAACTTGGGGATCCTTGGGGATCTTTAGGGTGTGATTGACTTGAAACTTCACATCCTAAACCCGAAACGCCCCTTTCTCTTGACAAAGAATCAGAAACCACATCTTCAGGTGGTATCCCAACAGTGATTCAACTCTATCTTCATGGTCTTCCCCAATCGGTGAGGTAGATTTCCACATCTGTGCACCTGAGGGTTTCTCTGACAGTGGAAGAGACAGGCAAGCTAGACTCATGGGTGGCATGGTCTGGAGATATCTCACTCACTGAGGAATGGAAATTTATTAATAAATACTCCAGTATCCACTCTCTTGGGTTGAAGAAATTTTGAGATTATCACCTCCTTAGTCTCTCAAAGTATCTCTGGTGGGATGGAAACCCAGGTGTCCCCAGTGGGAGCCCCTTGTCTCTACACCTGTTATTGATATGAGAGGCAGATTCTCAGGTGCACCTGCAGATTCCATCCCCCTAATGTACATGGAGTGTATGAATCCCTTTCTCTTGAGAGTAGGCAGGACCTGCCGATGTGCTAAATGCCATATCCTTGAGTAGGTTATTGTTGGGTTGACATTGAGTCCATCAGTGTTCGAGCAAACAGCCTCAATGAACACTGGGAGGAACATTAGACAATCACTGTAACAAAATAGGGACTTTAGATCTTCAACTGAAATGAACTGGATTCAGTCACCACCATTGAGCTTCTGAGTGAACTTCCGGCTCCAAATGAGAATACAGTTGGCGCTGTGTATCCACTGGTTCAGCATGGTAAATCAAACCCACCAAGGTTGGGGGAAAATGTCTATCTCTACTGCTCATGTACAGACTTGTATGTTCTTGTCATTGTTCCCTTAACAGTAGAGTATAACAACTATGTACATGAGATGAACATTGTGTTGGGTATCAAAGCATAGACGGGGATTGCACATAGTTTCTATGCAAATGCCATTTTATATAAAGGACTTGAGCACCATTGGATTTTGGATTCCTTTAGGGGTCTGATAAATAATTCCCACAGATACTGAGGGATGACTTTAACTGGATGGCAGATTGGTCAGATCCTAAGCAGAAGACCTAGTAGATGTACATGTGGAAACCTGGCCCTTGGAAACTCCAAATTAATTAATTTGCCTTGTCAAAGGCTCTCCTTTTGTAGCAATTTGTTCGACAATAATAGCAAACTGATTCCACTGGATTTTCTCACTTCCTCTAGTTCCCCAACCACATCTCCATGAACTTCCTCTCGCATGACTTCTACCAAAATTCTAGTCTCAGACTACATGTTTAGAGATTTCAAACTCTGCTGTTCTTCTCAAAAAGGATAAACGTTGTTGGGTCAAGAACAAGGAATTGAGGGCAAATATATAATATTCATTTGATAATTTACAAAGACTAAGGGAAATTAAATGTGGTCTTCTTTTGAACTTAGTGTTCCCAACTTCTGAATATGACATTTCTTCTCATCCTAACTAAGAATATATTTATTCACAAAGGGGAGCACAAATTTAAATTATGGACAAATTTGAGAAGATGTTAGAAATACCTTGAGATCTGCAAATTGGTGAAGATAATCCATAGGTTTACTGTTTCTTCTGTGGAGAGCGGAAAACAGATAGGAAACATTATAATATTGGAGTTGTTGCAATAGCCATTCTAAAATAAGGAGAAGGACTTTCCTCCTGGGGAAAATGGTTCCAATTTTATTTGGGAAGAATTTCTAGATAGATGTTTACATTATTATTCTTCTCACATCTTCTTCCTAGTCCTTGATTGTGAAGGACACTAAATTCATCTTTACCAAGAAAGGTACAAGAACAGTTCTTTCCATACAGCATATTAGGTCTTCAGCATCACCATAGCAGAGTACCAAAATGGGAGGCTTAAGCAACAGAGATATAACACCTCTCCCTCCAAGAACTGGAGGCTGGAAGTCCGAGGTCCAGGCGTGGGCAGGGCTGGTTCTTCCCAAGGCCTCTCTCCTGGGCTTGCAGATGCCATCTTCTCCCTGGGTCCTCATAGGGTGGTCCTTCTGTGTGTGTCTGTGTCCTCATCTCCTCTTCTTACAAGGACCACAGTTCTGTTGGGTCAGGGCCACCCTGGGGACCTCACTGCCCCTCCATCACCCCTGTAAAGACCTGTCTCCAAATATAGTCACATGCCAAAGCCCTGGGGTGAGGGCTTTAACATAGAAATTCTAGTAGGGACCTAATTCAGCCCATAACATGCTGCGAATTATTATATGGAAAATCCTTTCAGCTACTTCTACCTCTGGACCCTGCTGATTCCCTGTGCACTCTGATAATTTTCTAACATGCACATATCACACTCAACTATTTATTTGTACCACGGTTGTACAATTACTATTCACACTGCAGAAGGTGAGTGCCTGGAACATTAAATAACTTTTCAGACTCATTGATGCCTGCACTTTATTTCCAAATGGCTTCGGACGATTGGATTCTGTCCCATAGCAGAGACTAGGGTCCCTACTCCTGCCCTGACCTTCCTTTCAAATTTTCCAACGTGCCCTTGGGGAAGCCAGCATTGCAAACACAGGGCGGTCTCTGCAGTTGCTGTGTTTCCAACATACAGAAGCGTGAGCTCAAGGAAGGCAGAGAAAGACACAGAAGAGCTCAGACCAGTACAATGTTTCTTCCTCTGTCTTATCCCACCCTCTTCGCTGGGCCACCTTTATCAAAACGACCATGACAACCTCTGGTCCTAACAAAGCAGATGGAGTTTTGTAAAAACAACACCACATGGCAGAATCTGCCTTTCATTATTATTTTTTTTTAAGAAATATAATCAGATACCTTGAGGTGCTAGAGATGAAATAATTAAACTTGTTTTTGTCTCAACGTGATAGCCTGCAAAAATGTTCTGTGAGAGACAAACTCATGTCCAGCGCTCTGCTGTTAATCCACTGTGCTTACCCTGGAGTGCTGCCCGAGGTCATCTTTTTTTTCCATGAAAAGAAAACAAACAAGATTACCTTTAATTATCCCTGTTCAACAATCTCAGCTTCTCTGTTCATCTCTCTGTTGATGGTTGAAGGGTGATCGCGGAATCCCAGCGGGAGGATGTTCGATGGCACAGAGATACAAATGTGTAGATAAAATGATTTTTGAGGAATAGTGAGTCCCTCAGAAAATGAAGCAGCCTCTCAAATTTCTACAGGTCTTTTTTTTTTTTTTTTTAAATATTTATTTATTTTTTTTTAGTTGCAGGTGGACAGAATATCTTTATTTTATTTTTATGTGGTGCTGAGGATCGAACCCAGTGCCTCACGCATGCTAGGCGAGCACGCTACCACTGCGCCACAATCCCAGCCCCTCTACAGGTCTTTTATTGGGAAGGCAGCCTGCCACCAAGACCTGGCCAAAAAATGTTGGCAGTGTCCAGGGTTCTCGGTTGAGGTACGTATGTGTTTTGTGCGACTGTCACTATGAATTACCACAACCTAGGTGGCTTAACCCAAGATAAATTTATGCTGCCTCAGCTCTGGAGGCTTCAAGTTCGCAATGGAGATGCCATCTCTGCAGACGTTCTGGAGGAGAATCCCCCTTTACCTCTTCAGAGCTTCTAGAGAGCACCCTCCATCCCCGACGACCCTCAGCATCTTGCTATGTTCTTCCGAGGTCCTGTCTTTTCCTGGCTTCCTTCTTCATCTCCTGCCCAACTTTCTCTTCATTTTTAAAGGTGCAGATGATGTATATCTGCAAGAGATCCAGTTCAACCCGGTACCAGATGGTCTCTTTCCCACTACCCGCTATCTTTCTGTGACTCTCACCTTGAACTAATACTCAAGCAATTGAGAAATAGTGAGAAATAATGTCTCCTAAGAGAAATGGACAAAGGCTGCTATTCCCAGCACAGAGAGACCTGGGATGTGTAGGAGCACCTGTCTACCATCAGCCACACCAATGCACCCCATGCCCCGCCTCTGCAGATCCACAGGGTCACCTGCAAAATGTCCAGGTCTTTGGTTGCTTTAATAGGGCAGTGTCTTTTGTCTTCAACTTAATCAGCTCTGCTCTGCTGATCCGAAGTCTTTTCTTGTCTTTCCCAGTTGTATTTTGTGTCTTCAAGCTGCATGGACAGTTTTGCCCTCTCCCTTCCCTGCTGGGTTTCTTTGGAGGAGCTGGGTCACCAGCATCCACGGTGCCTGCTTGTCAAAGGGACGTAGGCACTAAAGGTTTGCTCACGGGCTGCCAGCCAAATCCAGGGAAGCTGTCCCAGCACCAGGCTCACATTCAGACTGAATTAGGTACGCTTTTGCTTTTGGAGGATGCTGTTCCAGTGAAAGAAATCTTTACAGAACGTCTTGAGGTTGTGCTGCGGGCCGTGAGAAGGGGCTGGTGGGGGCAGGTATACTGCAGTGTATGCGCCAAGGCAAAGAGGATCCGTTGAGTACTGTAGCCAAGGAGGAGTAATAGAGGACAATCTGTGTACCCAAGGGGGTGACATACTGGCTCATTGCATCTATAATGGGTATTGATTCAAGCCAACCCAGATGACACACTTGGTCGTGTGTGTGTACCAGCCCGGCAGATGAGCTGTGAGCATCCTGTGACCTTTGCCTGCTTTTCTGAAAGTAGAAACTCAGGTAAACACCATAATCATCGTGATTATGGTAAAGCTGCTTGCCTGTACAGTGATTTTCTTTATGAAATAAAACAAAACAAAAATAATGGAAATTCCCCCTTCTCTGCTCTCCTCTGTTGTAATTTTAGTTCACATTCCTGGATCGTTTCTTAGGAATACCATTTGCTCCAAAGCTTGACCTGTCAATCACCAGCTGGAACAGCTACTTTGACCTTGAAGATGTGACCTCAATCTCAAGGTTCAGCCTGGGATGTCCACAGAATGTGGTCACATCCCCATGGTTAGAGCGCAGAGTCACGAGCTACTCTTTGTTCACACTGTGATTCATCCGTGGTTTTGTAAGGAGAAGCTACTAATCAGGCAAAGGCAGTCATGTGTCGCTCAACAATGGGGGTGTGTTCTGAGCAACAGAGCTTCAGATGAACCCATCATTGTGCAGGGCATCATGGAGCATCCCCATGCGAATCCAGTTGCTGCACGTCCCTCACTGATGCGACAGCTGGACAGCATATGTGTGTTGTTACAACCTCAACACTCATGGTAGTTGGTTAAAAGAGATGTGGGAAGCTGACTCAGGAACGGGAGGAGAAGTGGACGCCAAGGTTAAGGAGAATAAAGGCACCAGGGGTGGGTCCTTTGCCTGGGCTTTCCACACAGGAGCAGTGTGGTGTATTAATCAGGAAGTATAATTATAAAAAGAGGACTTATTAGGTTGGATTAATCAACCAGAAGATGGACAGTCCACAGTAGCTGTCTGCAGGCTGGAGAGCTGGAGGGACCATAGCTGTGCAATCCAGGAGGCTGAAGCCTCAGAACAAGAGGGATCAAGAGTACTATGCTAGGCTGAGACCAAAGGCTTCTGGAAACTCCCTGGAAAATCACTGGCAGAGTCCACATTGGAAGAGTGGAGAAGCAAGAGTCCCCTATCCTTGGAGGACCACAGCAGCCATCAAGAACCTCTCCAGGAAAAACTGAGCTTGCTTCTGCTGCCGCTTCCTTGTCCTTCCAACTTTTATTCCATCCAAGCCCCCATCCTATTGGACGGTGCTGCCCAGGCTTAGGGAGTGTTTCCATTTCAGTTGGCTCTCCCACACGCCAATCATTCCTAGACACTCCCTCACAGACACACCCGTAAGCCTCTTAATCATCTGCATCTCTTAATCCAACCAAGTTGACAGTTTACATTGATCATTACACCTGGGAATGACCACACGTGCTCTTCTGGACATACTGCATTTGAGATGAAGACAGATGACAGGGAGCTGCCTACACACCAAGAGTTCTGAGGCCAAATTTGGAATCATGAGGATGAGCAGGCACCGTACTCAACCCACTTGGTGAAGGATCTCAGTGGATATGTGAGTGAAGGACTCCTGGCTTTGGAAAACCATAAAAGTGGACATTTCCCAAGCTATGGGTGCAGCTCATGTACCAGTCCTTCACACACTGCCCAGATAAATGCCCTGCTTGAGGAGGAGGATAGAGCCAATTACAATACCTCAAGCAATGTCAATTAACAGTGCACCCACTCTGCAGGACATTTGAGATCCTACACCCAGACTGCATCCCATCTTCCTCTCCTCTCTTTGGATACTTTAATCTCTTGGGCATTCCTTCTGGCTCTCAGATTCCTAGCCTTCTATAAACATAATGTCGAGTCCGAACTCCCTGAGGTCAGCTTCCTCTTAATCTGACAGCCTGGCTATTGCCATGTGAGCCCTCACAGAGGAGGCAGGCAGGGGCAGAATCCACAGAGCACTGAGTGTAGGAGTAACACAGACCAGACCTACAGTTAGGAGGGTGCAGGGAGAGAAAATTGAGCACCTGGACAAATAGTCTAACATAATCACCACAGTCAATGAGCTCATTGATTTCAATATTGCACCAAGCAAAGAACACATGCCTGCTACCTACTTTGGCTATGTATTTAATTCTTTTTTCTTTTCTTTTTCTTTTTCTTTTTTTTGTGCTGGGGATGAAACCCATGGGTGCTTATCCACTGAGCCACATTCCCAGCTCTTTTCTATATTTTATTTCAAGACTGGGTCTCACCAGGTTGTTTAGAGCCTTGCTAAGTTGCTGAGGCTGGCCTCCAAACTGAGATCCTCCTGCCTCAGCCTCCTGAGATGCTGGGATTACAGGTGTGCACTGCCATGCCAGGCAGTATTTATTTATTTCTAAGCACATCCTAACACAGAGAGGCAGAGTGAGCACACACACACACACACACACACACACATTCATTGGTACTCAGTGGCATTTATGCTTAGGGGAGTACTTTGAATATTCTAGTTTCTGTGCTACTTGGATTGTCCAGAGACACCACCAAGCCCTGTGGTATAACATCCATCTCAGTCTGATCATGAGTGTGGCTTGCTTCAACCCCCTACCACTCTGCAGCTATAGCCCCTGATATAAAGGCATTCTGTAGGGTCTACGGCTGTCTGTATTTTCCCATTGTAAAAAGAAAAGCAGACAAGAAAGAGGACTAGGGGAGGAGGAGGACAGAAGAGGATGGAGAAGAGGTGGAGGAGGAGGGAGAATAAGAAAATGTAGAAAGAAGGGAGGGAGGGAGGGAGGGAGGGAGGGAGGGAGGGAGA
>CM053417.1:119161790-119180549 GCA_028644305.1 Xerus rutilus | reverse complement strand
TCCAAATGGCTCCAGGTGTATAAAAACTTGCCCAGTCTCATCAATCTTTTGTACAAACTAACAAAATACTAAATTTACCAAGGGATGTAGAAAAACCCAAAAGTCAATGCAGAAATGTACCATGTTTGAACAGGAGATGAAGCAATATGTTAATATTGCCAGATTTTTTTCAAAGGTGACTCCGTCACATGGAACATGAAGCTACTGAAAACCACAGTGGAAACTGTTCGGAGTTCACTGTCTTAGTCCATTTTCTGTTGCTATAGCTGAATGTTAGAGACTGGGTGATTTATTAAAATATGAAGGTTTATTCAACTCATGGTTCTGGAGGCTGAGTGGTCTAGGGATAAGGAACTACACTTCAAGAGGACCTTCTTGTTGGTAGAAACTCTGCAGAAGCCTTGAGAAGGTGCAGAGCAGCATATGGCCAGGAGAGAACATTCCAGAAAGACCTCACATTTATAACAAATATAATCCCTCAACAATTTACCAATCCATTGACCATTAAACTATGTGTCAATCAATTCATACCTGAGTACAGAGGCCTCATGTCTTTATTACCTGGTCAGCATCCTACCTGGTCCCACCTCCTGATGCCTCATGATGTGAAATTGCAACATGAGTCCTAGTTGGGAATTAAGCCATAGCATTTACAAATTTATTTTTCCTGATCATCTAGAGGACCAGATGGATAAGAAGAAATATGATTGTTTCAGAAATTAAACATCCATGGAGGAATGGGAGATAAATTATCCCAGTATAAATTTTCCATGAGTAAAATTGGGTGAAGTTATAAAAATTGCATGGTGACTAGTTAATACAACAAAATAAATTCAAGAAAAAGCAACTGGAAAAGCAAAAAAAAAAAGGAAAGAAAGAAACAGAGAAAGAGAGAGAAAAGAAAAAAAGCCCAATGTTTTAGAAAATCTAACACAGATTAATAAATATTTGGATTAATTATTAAGGGAAAAATAAAACTGATTTAATACCTAATTAAATTCTAAGACAAAATATAACTGTTAAGAGTCCTTCTTCCAGTTGAGGAAAAGATATTGCTCTTATCCTGATAAACAACACAAGAAAATTATGTTGCAAATATTTCTTTAAAATTAGAAATAATCTTTTAAAATATCCATTAACACCTCGGGGGCCCTGAGAAGCACAGGTGTCCATGGAGATTGGTTCTAGATTCATGTAAAGATACTAATCTCCATGGAAGCTCAAGTCCTGGTATAACATGACATCATACCTAATACAATATAAATGCTTTGTACAAGTCCTTACGCTCCATTTTTAGGAACAATAATGAATAATAGTCTATGTTCATTACAGATGCTATTTTACATATAGACGCATATTTTACACTATTTTTGAACCATGATTGGTGAATAGATGCAGAAGCTACAAACATAGAGGGTCAACTGCATAAACTCAATCCCAAAAGGAACAACTCTCTAGAGGAAAGAAGTGACTCATGTCTACTTTTAGTTTTGATGGAGTAGTGGGAGCACAGAAAGTTCCCATTGATGAAGGTGAAGAGAAATGGCTAGTTTTGTTAGAAGTCTAATGGCCACAGGTAGGTTGTTCCAGGAAGTAGAATCACGGGATGTTAAATGTGTGGGAGACAGAGAATGAGCAGAGAGAGAGTTCCTCAAGTTTGTGTAGCCTCTTTTGGAAAGTAGAAGACAAGATACAAAAATGACTAAAAGTCTACATGAGCATTTGTGACCTCTACCCTAAGCCCTCAATATTAATTCATGTTGTACTGTTACAACAGATACCAGAAACTGGGTAATTTATAAAGAAAAGAAATTCATGTCTCATAAGTTCAGAGACTGAGAAGTCTAAGATCACAGTACAGGGTCTTCTTGATGAACCAACCTCAGGCAAAAGGTGCCAGAAGATGAGAGATTGAACTTGGATCCTGAGTGCTTTTATAATCAACACTAGTCTATTAATGAGAGTAGATTCCTTCATACCCTACAAAACTCTCCTTAATACCATTGCACTGGGGAATTAGCTCCCAATCCACCCTTTCTGGGAGACACACTAAAACCATTGCAAGTTTCAAAGACTTGGGCTAGAGTCACAAGGTTGAGAAAGTTGGGCTGAGATAAAACCTGGGTGTGAGAAGCAGAGCAAAAAGGTACCCTAGCAATATCCCCAAGATGGCATCTTGGTGGTATTAGAGAGAGCCATCTCATGTTTAAGAAAATAAGTGGCTGAACAAATAAGCTCAAATAGAGATCCCTGGCATGAAGAGGGAGGACTTCCAATCTTGTTCTCCAAATATTTGATGTCCATCATGACGTTAACCAAAGTGAACTTCAACCATGCCAGGCTCCATCTCAACTGGAGGCCAGATGGACCCAGCTCCTCACTGAAGCAACCTACAAGAAGAATGTGTGGAACTATATCTGAAGAAAACACTGTTTGCTTCCATCTCCACTGTTCTTATGTACAGCAATTTCTTCTTATGTCTGGAGTAGATGTTCCATTACCCCCAATGAATGCACGGAACTTCAGATAGTACTGAACCCTATATCCACTAAGTTTTTTCCTATACATACATACCTGTGCTAAAGTTTAATTATAAATTTGGCACAGTAAGAGATCATCAACAATGATGCTGTTAGTAAAACAGAAACATTTGCTGTCGTGAAAACTTTGTGGATTGGAGTTCTTATTAAGTGAAGCAATGATGACTTGAGTACATGAACTTCAATACCAAGACAGTTAATCTGGTAAACAAGATGACTACTAAGCACCCAATAATTGGGTAACATATAGAGTGTGTACATTAGACAAAGGGATGATTTCCATCTGCAGTGGAGCTTTGAAGGATGGTAATGGAGGTCATCATCATACTCAGAAATAGCATGCAATTTAAAACCTATGGGTCATTTGTATCTCCCATTTTCTATTTAATACTTTTTGGGCAGTGAAAATTGCAGAATGGAAAAGCAAAAAAATGCAGATCAGTGGGAAAAGCTGTACAAAATGCCTAGCGTACATTCAACACTTACAAGACACACAGAGTCACAAGAACATCATTACCTTAGCTAAAGACACAAAATTGTCAATAGATGTAGACTCTGAGAGCAGCAAGAGGTTGGAATTATCAATTACTAAGACATTTAATTCTGATTAAAAAAATGTGAAACGAACCTATGGGAAAAGTATAGGAATGAATACAGAAAGATATGTAACTTCAGGAGGGAGCTAGAAATCACACAAAGAAATAAAAGGAAAGCTTCCAAGTGAAATATATAGATTAATATAAGAGAAGAGATACCTCTGTATTTAGATACCAAATATCTCCATCTATAGCCACATACCAAAATTTTTTTAAAAACTCATTACAAACTATTTCTCCTCAGAAAAAATGCAAAATAAACCTAAAATGAGACACCATTGCACCCTTACAAGAGGGACTAAATTGAGGTTGCTAGAGAGACAGAATTGTTTCTTAATTCAACATAATCTTTCAATGTGATACAACAGTTGTATTGCCAGGTATGTTACCAATTGATTTGAAAGCATATGTCCACACAAAAATCTGCATATTGATAATTTTAGCAAAACAAGCAAAATATCTTTGGAGAGGTAAATGGATACACAAATTGTAATAGATTCATACAATGGAATGCTATTCAGCGATAAAAAGGATACTCCCAAGCCATGCAAAAGTATTTATGACTATTAAAGACCTTTTTCTGCTATTGAAAGAAACCAATCTGAAAAGATTCCATACTGTATGACTCATTTCCATATCATCCTTGAACAGTGGTTACCAGAGTTTTGGGTAGGGGGAAAATTTGGATAGGTAAACATCTGGGCAAATTTTAGGGCAGAGAAACTGTCAGATGTTATATTGAAATAATGGATACATAACAGTATGCTTTAGTGAATGCACACAGGACTTTATAACAGAAAGAGTAAACCTCGAAAACTCTAAGTTAAAACAATTATTTAAAAAGCCAGGGATGGTGGGATTTGACAGTAGTACAATCACTATGGAATTGGCATGGAGTTTCCTCAAAATACTAAACAGGGACCACCACATGAAACAGCTGTGCCACTCCTGGGTGTTTATCCTAAAGAATGGAAGTCATCATGCTACTGTGATCCATGCACACCCATGTTTATAGCAGCACAATTCACAATAGCCTGGAACCAGCCTGGGTGTCCATCAACAGATGGATAGATACAGAAAACATGGTATATATACACAATGGAATATTACTCAGCCATAAAGCAGAATGAAATTATGACATCTGCAGGAGAATGGATGGAACTGGAGATCATAATGTTAAGTGAAATAAGCCAAACTCAGGAAGTCTAAGGTGGTGTGTTTTCTCTGAAGCAGAAGTTAGAGAGGAAAAAGGAAAAGAAAAGTGGGTAGGATCTCATGAAAATCAAGGTAGATCCACAGAATAGAGGAAAGGGACCAGGGGGAGGGAGGAGGGAATGGAAAGGAGAAATATTGTGGAATGGTTTTGGCCAAATTAAATTGTTAAATTATGTGCATATACAAATATATAACAACAAATCCCATCATATGTCCAACTGTAGTGCACCAGTGGGTAAAACCTAGGTCAGCACTTCCAAGGTGGAATACAATCTAATTGTATTGAAATGTGCAACATCACCTAATTAAGGGGCTTAAGGAGGTACTGATTCAAGTAACTTTGGAACTGAGAAGATACTGTATGGGGGAAAAAAAGGCAGAAGGAATAGGTACCTGAGCACTATGCTGTGGTTTACCAAGTTATTCCCCACCAACACACAAATGAACAATTCTGGAGTGACCACCATGCACATAATTGGGGCAGACAGCAATAGAGTAAATGGACAGGGTGTGGTGACTTCTTAGATTACCATTACTGAAAATCTGCAGACCCATAAAAGGGAGAAAGGGTATAATAACCACATGTGGTAATTGGGCCATGCATTAGAGTTGCTATGAATTCACCTTCATTACTCATCTTAATAGATACACTTGAATTGATGCAGTTGGTAATATCAGTAAGAACTCATATTTATCTTACGTAGTTATGTATATATAAATGCATTTATAAATATACATAGATCGTGAATATAAAGTCACTGCTTGGCATCTAATGGGGTTTGGTTCCAGGACCCTCTGTGGATACCAAAATCCGATGATATTCAAGTCGCTGATATAAAATGGCACTGTATCTGCATAAACCTAGGGACATCTCTCCATGTACTTAATATCATCTCTAGAGGGCTTATAATACCTAATGCAATGTAAGTCTTACCTAAGTAGCTGCTATGCTACACTGGGTAGGGATTAATGATAAGAAAAGAAAGTCTGAACATATTCATTGTAGACGCAATGGTTTTCCAAATATTTCTGATCAACTGTGGGTTCAGTGCCCGCATAAAAACAGCTAGGTGGACATGAGTTGTCCAGTTAAATATACATAAACATATTTTCTTTTTTTGTGCTGGATGAGAAGACCAATCTAGAAGCATCATCTGAAAGGTTGTCTCACAGACCCCAGTGGTCCATTTTTTCCTTCCTCATTCCTTTTTACATTCTGCATTTCAGTTTGGATTCCACAGAAGTCAGAGTGAAACAAGAGAATGAGAGAGAAGAGGGATTCAAAGAGAAAGTAACTGGGAGCTTTCTACAGTCAGCGAATGACATCAAAACACAGTCTCAGTGAACTAGCGCAGGACCAAAACAAAGATATCTAACCATTGCATAAGCACATGGATGGTGTTTTAGTAAGCTTTTTTGCTGATGTAACCAAAAGACATGAAAATAATAAATTTAGAGGAGAAAAAGTATATCTGGGGCTCATGGTTTCAGAGGTTCAGTCCATGGTGGGCCAGATCCACTGCTCTGGGTCTAAGGTGAGGCAGAACAATATGGCGGAAGGGTGTGACTTCCAACCAGGAAGCAGAGAGAGCTTTGCTAAATAAGCACAAAATATAAACCCCAAAGGCATTCCCCAGGGATCTCCCTCCTCCACCCGCTGCTTACCTGCACCCAGTTGCCACCCAGGTAATTCACTCAAATGGATTAATCCCCTCATCAGGTTACACCTCTCATAGCCAATCATTTAACCTCTGAACTTCTTGCATTGTGTCATATATGAGCTTTTAGGAGACACTTCACATCTACACCATAACAGACGAAGAACAAGGATTCCAAAAGGGAGATGAAATAAAGACATTCCTGGGTAAACAAAAGCCGAGTGAGTCCATTTCCAGTGGTTCTACTCGGTAAGACTCTGTTTTTAAAATAAAGATGAAATAAAAAGCAAAACCCCTTCAGAATGAAGGAAAAATAACACTAGATAAACAACAATTACGTAGAAGAAAAGAATGACGGCTGAAAAGGTAAATATCTGGACTAAACACAAAATACCTTTTCTAAGCGTCTGTATTTGAGATTCTTTTAACAAGTGTTGGTGGTTCGGAACAAAAATCACGAAGTTGTTTTGTTAGATTTCTCCATTTTGTGGGGAAGCAAACAGAAAAATAATGAGAATGTAAAGGGCAGGAAGAAAATAAACACAATTATTCTATTATAAAGTTCTTAGGTTGTTTGTGAATTTTTTGAAAGTGGTGTGATTTTTTTGAAAGCAGTCTATAATAAGCTAAAGATAAAGATCAGACTCCCTAGAGGAGTAGTTTTCAGCAGAATTTTCTGAGATAATGGACTTTACCTCAGTCTGCTTGGGCTGGTATTAAAAAAAGAAAAAAAACACCCCAGCCCGGGGTGGCTTATAGAGCAAATACCCTACTCTCAGCTCTGGAGGCTGCAGCCCGAGGTCCAGGTAGGGCAGACGCAGGGTCTGCTGACGGCTGCTTCCTGGCTCCTCGATGGTGCCTTCTCCTGGGTCTCACATGGTGCAAGGGCACCGAGCTCTCTGAGGTCCCATTCATGGGCTGCACTTCATGACCACACCTCCCACAGCTCCACCTCCAACACCAGCACTTTGGCAGAGGTTTCAATGTAGGAATGTGGGGGAGACCCAAACATTCAGACCATAGCAGAGACCATATACGTACAGGATGCCCATTTCTCATGAGAGCCGGGCCAGTTGACCATGATTTCAGAGATCTCCATCCTTAGATGGCCAACTCCATTGCTGGGGCACAAGTTGACACAGAACATCATGGCGGAATCGACCAGCAGAGGAAAGATGCTCAGCTCAAGGTAGGGTCAAAAAAGCAGAGAGAAGGGGAAAGGGGGCCACAGGGAAGTCCTCAGTGACCCACCTCCTTCAGCCATCACCCCTCTACAGTTACCACCTAGTTAGTCCATTCATACGAAGATGGACTGATTAGGTTACAGTTCTCACAATCCAATCATTTCACCTCTGAATATTCCTGCTTAACAGGAGCTTTGGGGGAGACTTCATTTCCAAACCATAATTATTCCCAAGTGTGTAGGACTTGAAAACACTATATAGAATTTACCAATCTATTTTCCTGACTGTAGGCAAAATCACAGTTCCATGGTAATCCATTTACAGGAGTGTATACTATTTCCAAAGATCTGCAAGGATTTTTCACCATTAAAGTATTTTTGTCAGATTTGAGAAGTCATATGGTTTCCTAGTGCCCATTTTAACAAGTAATATAATCAGTTTATGGAATAACATTGTTAATTTTTATAGTTATATATGGAAAAAAATCATAGAGTGCAGGCCTTTGGAATTAAATTTTTTTTTTTTTGCCCATAATCTAATCCTGCAAGGAGCTCATGGTCCCTGTTTTTAATACTGTATTTTACCACATAATTATCATAGATTTTATGCCATTTTTTTTTTCAAAAAAGAAAGATGTGATCATTATTCAAAGGAATTTTTTTTTAAAAAATGTGCTCATATTACTCAAAAACCACTTAGTTCAAAACTGTCTTTGGTGTAAGCTTAGGATGCATAGAATACCAGTGAATATTTGCTAAAAATAAACAGTACAAATGGACACACATCATTTCTTCTAGACAGCATTAGGAACAAATTTTTAGTCTGGAAAAAAATTAACACATTAGTTGATTTGGGTTTGGGTATTACAGTCAAACATTACACTTCAGGAAATGGACGATAGTGTTGCAATGTCGGAATTTAACAAAGTGAAGCCTTCCACGTGCGAACATTCTGCACCATTATCATGGGTGCACGCAATGGGGCTTTTGGAAATACTGAAAACATGCGAGAACTGAGAACTCTAGTCTTCTGAGTCAATGCACAAGGAAACCAATGCACCACAGTTGCATAGATTGCTACTCTGTTTACCTTTTAAGTGGTGTAATGGAACAGAATCTTACAGTGCAATGATTATGCCATGAGAGTTTACAAACCAATGTGGCAATTTTTTTTATATAGGAATTTATATTATATAGGAATCAGCATCTTTCTCTTAATCCAGGGACATTCTACCACTGAGTCACATCCCCGGCCCTTTGTATATTTTATTTTTGAGACAGGGTCTCACTAAGTTGCTCAGGCTGGCCTTGAACGTGTGATTATCTTGCCTGAGATGGCTCAGCCCAATTGTCAACTTGATTGCATTAAGAGATGGCTAAGATTAAGAGACTTCTGGGTGTGTCTCAGTGTGGGTGTTTCTAGGAATGATTGACATGTGAGATAACCAACTCAGGGAGATGCTCCCTAAGTGTGAGCAGCACAGTCCAGCCAGTTAGGGGTCTGGATGGAAGAAACAATGTGAAGAGCAAGGAAGCAGCAGCAGATGCAAGCTCTGTTCTTCTTGAACAGGTTCTTGATTGCTCCTGTGATCACCTGAGGACATCAGACTCCAGCTCCTTCACTCTTCCAAAGAGGACTCTGATCATCAATTCTCCAGGAAGCTTCCAAGTCTTTGCCCCTGGACTGGGGCTGCATTGTTGTTGTGAGGCTGTTGTTCTGAGGCTCCAGCTTCTTGGACTGAGCAGCTCCTGGTTCCTCCAGCTCTCCAGCCTGCAGGTGGCCATCGCTGGACTATCCAGCTTCTGGTTGTGTGAGCCAGTCTACCTACACACGTATCCTGTTGATTCTATTCCTCTAGAGAACACTGATTAATACCCTTTTCAGCCTCCTGAGTGTGTACCATGGCACCTGAGGGATCAACATATTTCAGTGGTCATCAGCTGATCTGGCCCATAATATCCTGTTGGAAATCTAGGTTCCCATGTTTTGGTGGGTTCCTTACTTGAGACCAGAGATGGTCACATAGTTCTTTCCACAATTGACTTTATAACCTGGCTTCTGACCCCTTCCCAATTCACCCACCTTCTTCTCTCGCTCTCAACTATCACTTGACTCAGATGCATGAATATTATTTATATCAAGCATGCAACATCAACCCTGAATTCTTTTCAGATCACCAATCCTGATGAATGACCACTGGGCAGAGATTGTGTTCGATTCAAGAAGGGACCCTGGACTCTCTTTGCCTGCCCACTTTCTCTATTTGGCACTTGTTACACATTATAAGTAAATTTTGTTGATTCTTAAACCTGAATGTGGACCTCTGTCTGGTTCAACCTTGTTCATTTTCCTAACTTCTGAAATCATTCAGCCTCTTACTTGGACTATTGCAGTATACACCAAACTGGGGACTTCAAATTCCTACGTGCCTCCCTTCAATTCACTTGTTCTGGGGGAACTCTGAGTGAATTTTTTTAAGACAAAAACGAGATTGTGAAAATAAAAATAAATAAATAAATTTAGGGAAAATAAACAAATAAATAAATTTGCATGCCTGTAATCCCAGCAGCTCGGGAGGCTGAGGCAGGAGGATTGCAAGTTCAAAGCCAGCCTCAGCACCAGTGAGGCACTAATCAACTCAGCGAAACCCTGTCTCTAAATAAAATATGAAATAGGTCTAAGGATGTGGCTCAGTGGTCGAGTGCCCCTGAGTTCAATCCCTAGTAACCCCCAC
Source organism: Xerus rutilus (assembly GCA_028644305.1). NCBI lineage: Eukaryota > Metazoa > Chordata > Mammalia > Rodentia > Sciuridae > Xerus > Xerus rutilus. The sequence goes on along the minus strand of CM053417.1, from coordinate 119,170,622 downwards.
AATAAATAAGTAAATAAATAAATAAAAATTTTAAAATTTCTAAAAATGGCACTACTCTGCTTAAAATTCTTCAAGGATTATTTTTTTAACATTAGACTAATGTCTAAACTGTTCCAAATGGCCTACAGAGAACCTACTTGATGCATCTTTTCTCCACTTCTGACCTTAAGATATCACACCATAATGATCAAATGTTACCACAGAGACAACAGAGCATGTGTCAAATGGCCTTCTGTTTCTATAACAAAACACCTGAGATAATGAACTTATAAAGAGAAAAGGTTTGTGTTGGCTACAGTTTTGGAGGTTCCAGTCTAGGATTGATTGGACCGCTTGCTTTGGGCAAGTGATAAAGTAGCACATCATGGCATAAAGCAGTTAACAGAGCTGAGTATCCTCCCTTAGACCCACCTCGTTTAAGTTCCAGCACATCCTAATTGTGCCACACTGGAGACCAGGCCTTGAAACCATGGGCCTCTGGGGCACATTCAGAGTCCAAACTATAGGTCTGGGGATGTTGCTCAGTGATAGAGGATCTACCTAGCATGTATGAGGACCTAGGTTTGATCCATCCCCAGAACTGCAATCAATCCATCAGAAATAACAACTTGTGAATTGAGTCCACATCAAATGATTTTCAGAACATAATCAGAATTGAGTCCACATCAAATGATTTTCATAACATAATTCTGGCATCTTAGAATTAGATGATATGTGGACCTCAAAGTGGAATTTGCTGAACCAGTGCAGCTGGATTGCACCCAATCAGACCACACGTTCACACTATAAGTCTTTCCCAGAAGACAGCTTGTGTGTCAGTTGTAGAGACTTGGAAGGTTTGTTGCAGAATTAGAGAGACTTCCCTCACCCTACTTTTTTCCCTCTCTATCCCACCTTTCTGTAAGCCCTAATATCACAAGACATCATTTTTCACAATAAAAAATATCCATGGGAGGGATGGAGTTTCATTTAAAAAAAAATTCTGTAGCAGAGTATCAGTTTGGTAAGGCTGCCATAACAAAAGATCCCAACCTAGGTGTCTTCTACAATAGACATCTATCTCCCCCAGTCCTGGAGCCTGGAGGTCCGAGGTCCAGGCGTGGGAAGGGCTGGCTCCTCCCAAGGCCTCTCTCCTGGGCTTGCAGACACCGTCTTCTCCCTGGGTCCTCACAGGGTGGTCTCTCTCTGTGCGTCTGTGTCCTCATCTCCTCTCCTTACAAGGATCGAGTCCACCCTGAGGACCTTACTGCCCCTCAGTCACCTCTCTAACAACCCTTTTTCCAAATAGAATCACATTTTGAGATATTGAAGGTAGGAACTTCAACCTATAAAACTTGGACACTCACAATTCAATAACCCCAATTTTTAATCGTCTTCCACAAAACAGAAAGTACAGAGTATGTTCTCTAATGTAATTATCTATTATCTATCTCCCTATCTTCTATCTATCATCTATCCACCTACCTACCTGCCAGTCATATATCTATCATCCTTCCCTTATCTATCGGCCTAATATCTATGTTTGTATCTTCTAAGGGTCCATCTGTCACTTTTCGATCTATATATCACAGCCACATTCTGAATGCCCTGGAGTCGAGAGCTTCTCCATGTGAGTTGGGGATGGGGAGGCTCCCACAGTTCCACCAGCTGTAACCACTTTATATGCAATTCCGGTTACCTGAGCTGTCTTTCAAAGCCTGTCTCTTGGCATTATCACACTGTCCCGGTGATGAATGTCATCTTTTTGATTCTAACAGGAAACCTGGAGAAATGAGCTTTTGGCTGGGATTCCTATGAACATGTAGAAACAGCTAACCTAGATATGTGATCATCTCAAAGCTGTCAAATGGAATGGACTCGTGGGTCAGTGAGGGCCTTCTAGAACCATTATGGAGGTCCGTGAAGGTGGTTCATCATTTTATCTCTTGTGCTTACTTTTCTGGGACCTCAAGTGAGAGAATCTCTCCAAACTTTGGACATGAAGGAATTCATTTACCAAAACTCAGGTCTCTTGTGAACATACAACATTAAAATTTGGGGGGAAACATTGAATCATGTCTCAGAAGAAGACTTTATTTGTGGGAAGGTCCAGATTAGATTTGCTCTTTCCTATTTGTACCTGGGTGGGTGATTCAAAAGCTTCCAGGAAGCACTGGGAAAACAAAGAGGTTGGAGTCACAAACTCAGAATTAAATTCGAGGCTGTGTTATTTTCCAACGGCACAACTTTGGGGAAAGCACTTAGCTTTCCCTGTGATTAGAAAACGAGCTAAATATAGATTTAAATAACTTCTGTCCCTTAGAGAAGTCCAAGGAGGGTTCTTGCTAAGTTTGCAACAGCTGGACTGAGAAATAGTTTTAGGAAACAAAAAGACTCCCTGTATGACGACCCACGCATTTTTATAGGGGAACCTCAATGAATCAGAACAGCAGTTTAGCTACCCACTTGTAAATGAGATAATGGGATTTGCTCAGCTCTCCTCCAAGATTCCAAATAGGATGAAATCAGTCACTGAAGACCACCATGATCCAATAGATGATATTCCCATCTTTTTATTTCAGTGGACAATTCAACAACAGAATCTTGTTAGTCTGCAGATGACTTTCAAATCATCACCGGTGACCCAAGGGGCATAATTTTCTTCTAAGGAACTTCCCTCCTCGACTTTTGGCATAGCGGAAAGTGTGTCCTCATCCACTAAAATCAATTCTAAGATAAAAACATCAGAACTTCAGAGATAGATTTTAGATGGAAATGCCCAAGCACGTAACCAAAACACTGGCAATGTGTCACGATGACCGTTTGGGGGAAAATAGAATAATTTGTGCAAACCATCAAGGCAGACAGACTTTTCCAATTCAGATGGGTAATTGCCGTCATTCTGAGTAATGGCCAAATCGTAGGTTTAAAAATAAAGAACTTGGGACAGACGTCGGATCTGTCTAATGTGGCTTCTGAAATGGCAACCTTTGCTGATCACCCTCCTGCAGCACCTATGTCCTGACTTTAAGCAAAGAAAGGAGAGTTTCTAAGACATTGTGAGAAACTACTCTGAGAAGTACGTTTGAATGAATCTGGAACGGCCCTTCCATCTGCCGCTTGAGTCAACCGTAAACATCAAAAGGACGATGCGAATCTCCACAGCTGACACACACACGAATACGGACCAGTCTTTTGATTTATGTTTAATTTTTGCAAGGAGCATCTCAGAAAGTGGAGGAAGGAGAATGTTCAAGGGTTTGCATATTCGCTACAAAGCTGCCTGTCTTTAGGGACAGATGAGAACTCCTTGGGGTCACAGGGATTACACTCTCAATGCATGGTTACCCAATGCCACCAAGATGGCGTCTGCATTTTAGGAATTGTCCTCTGTGTCTCCGTCTCAGATCAGTGCAGCACCCAGTCTTTAATTGCATTCGCCACCAAAGAAAAGAATGAGCAGGATAAATCTGTGCCACTGGCCAGGGTCCCCGCGCTCTGTTCCCTCAGACGTCTGGTCTACCTAGGGAACGAAGCCACTGAGCATTGCAGAGATCTGTGACCTTAGTTGCCACGATTATCACAAATGCAACCCAGTCTCTCCACCCTGTGGTTCCTGGGTGACAGGGAAATCTAGTTGGCATGTGTTTAGTTTATTTGGCTTGGGTGAAATTCAACATGCATCTCCATTTAAAAAGGCAGATGTACGATTGGAAATCCAGCTGGGTTTGCCTGAGGTGATTGAAATAAATGTTTTAAAATGTCCTTCCCTTTTAACGGTTTTCTAATTTTTGGTGCCTCCTGGTCTCTGGACCAAATAATGTAGTCCCTCCTCATAGCTCTTTTCACTTTTGGGGACTACAATTACTCGCAGACAACTATGATCGAAAAACTCTAAAGGGCAGATTTCAGAAATGATTCATAAGTTTTTGGTCGTGTGCCATCCTGTGTAATATGATGAGCTCTTTTATCACTCCGCCCTGTGCTTCCTGAGATGTCAGTTATCCCTTTGTCCAGTGTATCCATGTTGTATATGCTACCCACTTGTTAATTGTTTAGATGTCTTGCTTGTTGCAGTATTTAAAGTTCTTATATATATTGTTTAATACTAAGAGTTGGTCTTGGGTGTGCACTAGAAGTCATCCAATGTATCCCCCTGCCCAAGAATAAGCAGAGCAGAGACTGCTACAAACTCATTTTGTTGGAGGGCTTCTTGGACATTTCATGACCTGACTCTCAGCCATTTGATTTTCCTGCTCTATGTTCTATATCACAAAATTATTTCTTCTTCCTTTTCTTCCTATTCATAAGGCTCTTTTCCATGAAAGAGCAAATCATTATAAACAACTAAGACTAAAGTAATAATGACTAATAATCATGGTTTAAACGTAGATACCTTTGGAGTGTGGTGTTTTTAACAGCTTTGTGTTTTATGGTGTCTCTCAAAGAGCAAAGTTTTTCAATTTGATCGAGTTTTTCTATCCTGTCCTTTGTCACTTGGGATGTTAGTACCCTAAGAAGTCATCGTCGAACCCAAGGCCACGAAGAATCATCAGGTTTTCTTCTAAAACTTTACAATTTAGCTCTTACATTTAAGTCTGTGCTTTATTTAGAGATCAGTTTGTGTGTGGCATGAGGAAGGAAGCCACCATGATTTTTTTTATATGTGGACATCCAAGAAAGAGCCTCATTTTCTCTGTATAAGGTGCTTATCCCCAGAACCTAGCCGTTGCTGCTAAAGAAGTCATGAAAATACCCATTGTGGGATCAGCAGAGAGTTTATATCTCTGCCATGTAAAGCTGCAACCTGCAAATCCAGATCTCTTGGTTCAGTTGTATATAAAACTGAGGAGGAATTCAGAATGAGAGAGATAAGAACCAAATATACATCTTTGTATGTGCTCTTGTTAGCATGTTATAGGAACTGAATTTCACTTGTCTTTGCCATCTTTTCCAAAGATCGAGAATGCACATATTGAAATAAGATCGTCTGGAGGAATCAAGAAGCCCTACTCATGCTCTTGACGTGAATAGAATCAAGAAGAAAGTCGGGCTCTTCAAGCTATACTGACCATCTGCTGAGTTAACTGTCATTCAATAACTTCTCCTGGGGCCAGGAGTGGACGTCCAGCACTGTTAAAGAGGCCGCAAGAAGGAGTCGAGATGAAGCTTAGGAAATGAGCAACTCTGCAAAGTCCATGTGAGGTTCAGAAAGAGGATGATCACAGAGGCAGGCAGACATCGGGGACAGGCATGCAAATCTCCCCGATGCCGTTCATCTCTGGAGCTACCCAGACCGTCTTCTTCGACACGCTGACCCTTAAGGATCCTCGAAGGCACTGGGGAATGTAATGTCTTTGGTGGGTGGTCTGGCCGTCGACCAAACTGGAAAAGTAACAAGGACATGTGGGCTGCACTTTGCTGTTTGATTCCTGCTGATTTCTATTTTTGTTTGACTATTTGGGACAGACCAGTAATGAGGCCAGCTTCTGCCTTCCGGTTGTGTGGTTCGGAGGCAGATCCCAGACCCATCCCGGAGCCCTCCTTACACGGAACTTCTCAACCTTTGGGGAAAAAAAAAAACAAATTTTAAGTGTAAAATGATAAAATAATCCAAGAAAAGGAAAGCAAGAGAGAACGTTTGAGGGCAGGTGATTGTCTTAGTGTTTTTTTTTTTTTTTTTCTGTTCTGATAACAAAACAAGAAAAGAAAAAAAATGGGGTCATTTCTGCAAAATGGAAGTTTTTCTGAGGCTCATGGTTTCTGCAGGCTGGATGTCCAAGAGCTTGGGGCTGGCCTTTGGTGGAGACCCTCAAGCTGTATGTGGATGTCGCGGAGGCCCCTCGTGGTGGGAGGGAGCCACCCTGCCAGCTCAGATCCTTTCCTCCTCCTGCAAAGCCATGAGCTCTCACCCACATGACCTCAGCAGACCCTGATGCCCTTCCAGATTCATCAGCATATGCGATTTAGGGGTTAAGTCTTTTCAGAGGAGGCTTGGGAACACTTGGAAACCATAGCATCTGCTCCTTGGGCTTCCTGGGCATGGTGGCATTCTTCACCTTGGTGATGTTGACATTTGTGCTCAGATCATTCCTAGTGCTGGGAGCTGTCCTGTGCATTTGGGGATGTTGTCCAGCCTCCCTGGTCTCCACCCACCAGGTGCCAGTAATTCACATCCCCACCCCGGACAACTGGAAAAGTGCTTCCTACCCTGGAAAGCGTCAGCATTGAGAACCCGACAATAATCCGTAGGAGATACTTAGAAAAAGAGAATCTAGCAACAATTACCATCTGCATCTGAATTCTCCCTTCCAATGTCCAACACATTTATTATTTTTAACTTTTAAATTTTTGGTACCAGAGATTGAACCCAGGGATGCTTAATCACTGAACCACACCCCCAGCTCTTTTTATGTTTTATTTGGAGACAGGGTCTTGCTAAGTTGCTGAGGCTGGCCTCAAACACGCAGTCCTCCTGCCACAGCCTCCCAAGCAGTGATATACACTTTTTCTATCTTAATTCTTTCATGGACAATCCACTGTTGTATATTTCCGAATCGCTGTTCACAAAAAGATTTATTCTGTTTATTTCACTTTGGAGACTTTGCAACAGGGGGTTTTAGTAGAGAATAATTCACCTTTTTGGCTTTAAAAAAAAACACAAACCTTAGCTCTTTCTCTCTTTGCGATAACTCCGCTGGCTGTGTGTTACCAAGTTTGGCCGAGATGCAGCCCGTCTTCTAATTTTTATGAAGTCATGTTGGAGATTCTGGAACCTTTTTGCTGGTTTTTTTTTTTTCCTCTTCAATATTATGATTGGACTGGATTTGATGACATTGAAATTTACAGGATTTGTGATTCTCTCTCCCTTTCTCCTTCCCTCCCTTCCTTTCTTTTTCTTTCTTTCTTTCTTTCTTTCTTTCCTTCCTTCTTTCCTTCCTTTCTTCCTTCCTTCCTTCCCTTTCTTCCTTCCTTCCTTCCTTCCCTCCCTGCCTCCCTCCCTTCCTCCCTTCCTTCCTTCCTTCCTTCCTTCTTTCTTTCTTTCTTTCTTTCTTTCTTTCTTTCTTTCTTTCTTTCTTTCTTTCTTTCCTTCCTTCCTTCCTTTTATTCCTCTGTGGTGCTGGGCATGAACCCAGGGCTTTCTGCATGTTAAGCAGATGCTCCAGCACTGAGCCACCCACCATCCTCAGACTGTGTGCACTTCAGATGCTAAATGCAGGAGACACCCAACAAGGGCTCTCAGCCCCATGGCATTGGGTTTTTGCAAAAAGAAAAGCCTGGCAGGGTGCAGTGGCACAAGCCTGTCATCCTAGCACTGTGGGAGGCTGAGACAGGCGGATTGCGAGTTCAAAGCCAGCCTCAGCAATGGCGAGGTGCTAAGCAACTCAGTGAGACCCTGTCTCTACATAAAACACAAAATAGGGCTGGGGACGTGGCTCAGTGGTCGAGTGCCCCTGAGTTCAATCCCTCGTACCTGCCTCAAAAAAGGTATTTAGTGTTAGTCTGAAGTACTATAAAGTTTTAAGTATTATTTTTTATTTTTTGGCACTGGAGATTGAACTCAGGGGCACTCAACCACTGAGCCACATCCCCAGCCCTATTTTGTGTTTTATGTAGAGACAGGGTCTCACTGAGTTGCTTAGCGCCTCACCATTGCTGAGGCTGGCTTTGAACTCGCGATCCTCCTGCCTCAGCCTCCCAAAGTGCTGGGATTACAGGCATGTGCCACCGCGCCCGGCTCCAAGTTTTACGTATTATAAACCTTGTTTCCATTTACCTGTTTAGAAATACAATAAGCCAATATCTGGCTCGCAGCTTATATTGGGAAAGGAAACCTTTTTCTCTATCCTGTTAAGTCTCTCAACCAAGGGCTTACAAATTAAACTGGCCAGATACACATTAGCAAGAGGGGAAAAAAAGCAAATTTCAATTCACTTATACAGGAGAATTGACAGAAAAAAATGTGACTCAAGGAAATGGCTGGAGTTTGGAGTTTATATAATAACTTAGGAGGAAGAGGAAAGAGGAAAGAGACTTGTTAGCAAACAAATAAATTTTGTCAAAGATAAATGGCCCCCTTTGGAGAATTAAAATAGTTGTGTGATGGCATCTGTTGGTGCCGTGACAAATTCCACTGTCTAGGGCAAGTTTGTGTTCCCCGGCTGCTCCTAGGAAAAGGGTGTGTGATCATCAAGTCCTTCAGTTTAGGTCCAATGGCATGTTCTGGAGTCCTTCTCTTCTCAAGGGTCCCTAATGGGGACACTTGATTTGAGTCTCTCCACATCTGATAAACAGGGAGGGATGTGTTCTTCTACCCCAGAGAAGACATCTCCAAAGGCACCCATGGTTATACGGGTGGAGACGAATTCAATGGGAAACATGAATCAACAGGAAAGTATTTTGAAGAGGAAAAGAAAATTCTTGAAAGGGGAAATGGTAGAGGTGAGTTTCACTCTTTGTCACCTGGATGATTCTTCTGGATATTTGGCCACTTTGTGTGAACTGGTACTTGCTGGAGAGAGGATACCCAGAAAAAAAAAGTCAAGTTCATTTTGATTATAATGTACAGACAACAACTCTAAATCGATCTCTTGGCAAATATGAAATTTGACTTTAGTAAGTTATCACACTGTGTCTTTTTCCATGACTAATAACACAATTGTGCTTGAAATTGTTAAACCTCCCCAAAGGGGAAAATTACCACATCTATAATAAGATACAAAAATGAACACATTTTAGCCATTTTTATTTTCTAAGCAATTTCACTTAACTCCTTGATTGAGTAAACCAAGCAGATTGGTTCCAAGAAAGAGCTTTTAAAAACTACAAAGTTTACCTGGGCACGGTGGTGCA
>CM053417.1:119150415-119160415 GCA_028644305.1 Xerus rutilus | reverse complement strand
TCTCCCGAATAGGGAATTGTATTCAAAAATGAGGTAGCCAGAACGTCCCCCTCCCTAACAATATCCACGTCTTAACCCCTGGAAACTGACATGTCTTCTTGCATGCCAACAGAGTCTTTGCAGATGTGATTAACATTAATGAACTTTAAAAAAGGAGATCATTCTGTATTGTTCAGATAAAACCCCAAAAGTTATATGAATCCTTAAAAGTGGAAAAGGCAGTCAGAGAGAGAGATACCAGAGGGGTGTGCTATGGTTGGGATTTAGGTGTCCCACCAAATTTTGAGGCTAGGTAATTTTTATTCTCTAACACTATCCTATATAGTGTAGAATATTTTAATAGTATCTCTTCTGCATGAGTTGGGACCTTTGGGGGATGATTAAGTCATGAGGTTCAAAACCCCATGAATAGATTAGTTAGTGCACCTTACAAAACAAGTTAGAAGGAGCCAGGTGTGGCGCCCAACTGTAATCCAACTGAGGTAGGGGGATTTCCAGTTTGAGGCCAGACTCAGGAAATTGATGAGAATTTGTCTCAAAATAAAATAAAAAGGAATGGAGATACAGCTTAGTAGTAGAGTGTCCCAGGTTTAATTCCCATTACTATAAAAAGAAAAGAAAAAAAGAAGAGATGGAAGGAAGGAAGGATGAAAGGAAGGAAAGAAGGAAGGAAGAAAAGGAGGGAGAGAGGGAAGAAAACAGGGAGGGAGTAAGGGAAGAAAGGAGGAAGGAAAGAGAGAGAGAGAAGAAGAGAACACAAAGAAAGGTAGAAAGAAAGAAATCAAAACAACTACCCTGTTTCCCATCATTTCTGTTTCATACTCTTCCACCTCTGCCGCCATATGCAAAAATGGAGTTCAAACCTTCTTTCTCCCTTCCACCAGTGGAGATGCAGCAAGGAGGCGCCATTTTGGAAGAAAAGAGCAGCCATCGCTAGACAACAGATCTTCAGATGCCTCGATGTTGGGCCTCCCAGGCTCCAGAACCATGAGCAATAAATGTCTGTCTGTTACAGAATAGGTGTTCTCAGTTGTTTTGTTATAGCAGCACAAATGGACAAAGACAAGGGTCGGTGAGATTTAATGTGGGAGAAGAACCCAATTCACTCTTGTTGGAAGGGAGCTCATGAGAAGAATAAGTAAGAATCAGACATCCCCTAGGGGAATAGCCAGCCTAGGTAGAGGCCCCTCCATCGCAGAGCAGTAGGGAACTAAGGTCATTCAACAACAAAAGTTCGGTCCTTTGTCATGGACTGAACTGTGTCACTCCCTCAAACTCATGTTTTAGACCCAAACTCTTACTGTGACTGTGTTTGAATATAGGGTGTGTGAAGAGAGCTTTTTGTTAGTTCAATGAGTTCATACAAGTGGGCCCCTGAACTGTTAGGGAAGGTGATTGAGAAGATGACGAAGAGACCCCACAGTTCCTCCTCCTTCTCCTCTCTGTGTGCTCCCAGTGAGAAGTCACTGCCATGAACCAGAAAGAGAGCCCTCACCAGGAACAGACACGGCTGTGCCTTGACCTTGGACTTCCCACCCAGAGAATCATTGTGAGAGTTAAATGTCTGTTGTTCAAGCCTTTGTCTTGGTCTGTTTTCTGCTACTGTGACAGTGTACCACAGGCCGGATAAATTGTAAAGAATTGAAGTTTACTTGGCTCATGGTTCTGGAGGCTGGGTAGTCCCAAAGCATGGTGCAGAACCCGATCCTCGTCCAGTAGGTGGAATCCTTGCTGTGTTATAACATGGCGGAGGGGATACGTTACATGGGCGAGCTCAGATTTATAGATCATAAAGCCACTAATATGATCTCAGGACCTCTCATGATATCCTCTAATGCCAAGTCTGTCCCAAAGGCCCCATCTCCAAATACCATGAACACATGGCTTCACTGACCTAGAGAAACAATTTGCTTTTGTGTTTAAGCTTCCATGATGCAGGAACAGGCACGTAGAAATGGAATTGGCCCAAAGTGGTGTTAACTGATGCTAATGGACCAAAGGAAATCCCACCAGGTCTGTCTATGGGGATACTTTCGGACCTCTCTGTGGCAGTTTCTGCTCCTAGCTGTGGACCAGGGCGCCTCATGGAAGGAGGACCTTTTAGGACCTATAGTCAGAATATAGTCATAAAGAATTTCTTTATGTGCAGTTCTTACGCAGGACGGTGGAGCAGAGTACAGTGCTCCCTTTAGGCTTTCGGGTTGGATTTGGAGGAAAGGGGCTCTGGTTTGTACAAGCAGCCTTGGAGAAGAGGAATTCTAGAGTCTTCTATGGGTTACCCTGGGGGGAGAGTTAATGAGTGAGAGGCAGAAGTTCAGAGAGAGACGTTGCTTCCTGGTCCTCACCTTTGGGGTGTTTTCCTGTGAGCCCCAACAACAGAGTGTCCTCAGATGTCTCTATTGGGCAACCGCACCCAGGCCCTGAGATCCGAGAGAAAAGCCAGGGTTCAAGAATTTGCCTCATCCTTTGGGTTCTGGAAAGAAGCAGCTAATTGCAACGAAGGAAGCCCCTTACCCATCTTCAGGGGGTAAAACACTGATTACTAAGGGCAGGAAACTGAGACAGAATCAGAGGGATTAAATTTCCTCTGTGAGCTCTACCCTATCTCTTGGAGGTGGTGCATCTCAGTCAAAAGCCAAAAGGTAAACTTGGGCAGAACTCTGGAAACTTCCTGGGACTTCCAATGAAACTGGAGGTCGTGAGGCGCACGCTGGCCTTCTCTTCCCTCAGAGAAGGCACTCTCTCCCTTGAGAGCGTCTCTTTTCTACTTTCCTGTCCCTTCAGAAACCTCATGCCTGCTACTGTGAGGGACACGTCTGAAATGTTTCTGGCGTGATCACAAGAATCAGGGTTTGGGGATGGGGGTCACGGCTGTGCCTCCGTTTTGTGACAGGCGTCGTGCCCTGAACCACCCATGACAGAGACGAGACTCAAGGATGCTCCTTTGTCTCTTCGGATAAAGACAGACCCAGGCTCTCAAAATTCCCTTTTTTTTTTTTTTTTTTTTTTTGCTTTGGAAGGATTAGCTGAAGGGATTGTTCCCAACGAACAACTGCAAAGCTTCTCTCTTTCTCCCAGGAAACTGGAATTGGGCCAAACCTGCAGCCTCTGCCCATCTGGAGCCCTTCCTGAGATGAGCTTGGCTTTGGGGACTACATCCTCTGACCCCTAGTCCTGTATCTTCCTATCATTTCTTTTCCCCAGGCCTCATTTCCTCCTGCTCCTCCTAAGAAATCCAAGTCTTGAGATTTCCGCACACCTGTAATGAGAACGCCCTCCCTAGGCAATGGACCTCTTCCCTCACCCTGTCTTCCAATAATTCTTGCCAAGCCTCTCATCACGGAAACCAGATTTGATTTTTTAATTGATACCATTGATACAAAAGTAATTTCCTTATACTCTGTTCTCTACAGACAAACGTTGAATGGCCTCTCATGACTTTCTCTCCTGTTTTCCCTAGTAGTACCACTCTGCATCCCCAGGGGCAAAATCATCTCCTAGGTAAGAAGTCCAGTAGGCAGAGAAAGTCATCACCTGGGACAAACTTGGGGACGCCTCCAAGACACAAGGAGAAAATTGACATGCCAGGCCAAATTCCAACTCTGGAGAAAAATCTTCATTTCAAGCTCGTTGATGTTACCAACATGTAACGTAAGCACAGTGGTCCTCGAGCGTCCAGGACTCGCTACCGATATCAACGACCACAGATGCTCAAGTCCTGCATAGAAAACAGCAGAGTGTTTACCTGAAATCTGTGCACCTCTTTCCACATATTTTAAATAATCACTAGATGCTTAAAACACCTAACACTATGCAAATATCGAAGCTGGCGTTCCTGATGAAACAAAATTCTCTGCTTGACCAATTTCTCGCTGGGTTCTTATCTTGCAAATTTACAGAATAAAATCCACAGACAGTGGAGGAAGAGAAGATTGAATGGTGTAAGATTGATTTAAGAAGGCAATAGACGAAATAGAATTTCCATGATGCAGGAAGGGACCTGATAGTGGAAAAAAAATTTTTTTTGGCGTGCAAACCTAAGGGTTTATTTGGCTTTGGGGTATAAACATTGGTCAAAAAATCTGTGTTAAACAGGTATTGAGAAGGTTGTCAAGGCTGTGTCCTTTAGACTTGGAGTTTCAGTCCTTCTTATAACTCCCATTTGGATTCATTCCCACCTTCCTCCGAAATACACATGACCTGATCCCACAATGTTTTCCAGACGCTGCTAGGAACTCCAGGAACCATGCAAAAGAAAAAAGGAAGAAAGACATCAAAGGAAAACCAAGACCTCCTCTCACAATATAAGTATAAATCTGTGCTCAGTGTAAAGCCGTGGGTTCCAAGTGTGGTCCCTGGGCTGTCTCAGCACCTCCTGGGGACTCCTTAGAAATGCAAGCCCAGCCCAGCCCTGATGAGTCAGGACTGGCTGGCACAGAGGGAGAAGTTCTGCGATAATAAACTGGCTTCGAATACTCATGCAAATCTGAGACCTATTAGTCAAAACCCCCACTGACGGGATGTCAACCCAGAAATCCTTTCTTTGGTATATTTCAGGATGGCTATTCAGAGAAACTGCAGACCTCTGCACACAAGAGCTTAACTCTGAAAAGGCTGCCCTTTTGTCCATGAAACTGGTGTCCATGAAAGAAATCTGCTTTAGTAAATGGCACGTCCGCTGTCTTTCTTTCTATCTGATGTCCTCCTTTTTGGAAAGGTCTTGCACAGGACAGACAGGATGGGGTACATTCAGAAGGTGAAGGGACCACAGTTAAAAAACCAGCAAGGGTTAAGTTTAATGCATGGAGTGGACCCTGTTCTGACCTTAAAATAGATTGAATGTGGTTTGTCCTTCAAGGGATCACGTTGCCAGAGGCTCAGTCCCCAGGAGGGGTGATGTTGAGAGACTCCAAGTGGGGGAACCTAATGGAAAGTCCTTAGGTCACCAGCTCAGTGGGTCCTTGAGCTCAAGCGGGACAAAAGTCCAACACGGCTAACCAAGAGAAGGTTAGTGAGAATCATTGATGGCATTGATTCCCACACACAGGGTAGCACGGACATCAAGGAGGAAGAGACTCGAAGTCCATTCATGGAGCTAGAAACGAACGTATTTATAAGCTACATCACAACTTGTCATTGAAATCCTGCCTATTTGGACCTGGTGGAGAAAGTGTCCGAATTATGTTATTTTTAGATGCAAATGCATTCAAACAAGGGTCTCAGTTACTTTCAGGCATCATCTGGTGGTATCCTGCTGTTTGTCTTGGTCAATGACTATGGTTGGGGAAGGTCCTGCCATCCTATCTCAAGCAGAGAGCACGCAGTCTTTTTTCTTTCAAAAGCCACCAACTTATACTTAACCCTATGGTCTCACCTTATTTAGGTAACTGGGGGCTGAGTGAGTCTGTTTAGCATCTCTGCAACCAAATACCTGATGAGAACAACTTAGAGGAGGAAATGTATTTGGGCTCATGGTTTCAGAGGTTCAGTCCGTGGTTGGTCGACTCCATGGCTCTGGGTCTAAGGTGAGGCAGAACAAAATGGCGGAAGGGCATGGAGGAGGGAAATTCCTCCACTCATGGCAGCCAGGAAGCAGAGACAGAGGAGAGAAGGTGTCACAGGGAAGGTGAACTCTTCCCAAGCATGCCAGTAGTGACTCACTTCCCCCAGTCATGCCAACCTACCCACAGTGACCCACCCCGTCAGTCCATTCAAACTAGGATGGACTGGTTAGGTCATGGCACCTACAATTCAATCATTCACCCCCAGACATTCTTCATTAACACAGGAGCTTTGGGGGGATACCTCACATCCAAACCATAATAGGGGTGTTGAGTTCACAGGGCACAGTGGTGCACGCCTGTCATCCCAGCAGCTCGGGAGGCTGAGGCAGGAGGATGGCGAGTTCAAAGCCAGCCTCAGCAATGGCGAGGTGCTAAGCAACTGAGGAGACCCTGTCTCTACATAAAACACAAAATAGGGCTGGGGAGGTAGCCAGGTGTTTTATTATTGTATCAGAAAATGGACGGATGCACCCTCCTTGAGTCTCTCACTGTGGGTGTACCTTCAAGTTGATCCATTAACTGTTCATCTCATAGACTGAGTTTATTAGAACTTCGGAGAGCGATGAATACATTCAAAACTTCCCTACACACTATAGCCAGCATTCAATATTTTTCCAAAATACTGAAGATTAGCATAGGTTTAAGACTAAAACATAAAACAAAACTAAACAACACCAGCAACAACAACAAAAAAAAAACACTTAAAGACAACTGAGAAACCATTGAAATTGCTATCACAAAGGATATGGTGGGCAAAAGATGCACATCCACAGAAAAATACTCATTTCTTTTTATCACAACCCAGGTGGTTGTTGATTCTAATTGTATAGGGCCTTGTTTCTTGCTTTTGAGTTATTATATGACTCTGAGTTACAAATAATCAAGAAGAATCCAAATTCTTGTCTCTACATATACAAATGCTTTCTTACTTCAAGTCCAAATAACCTCTCTCCTCCCACAAAAATGGAGCCTCTGGTTCCTCCATTTGTACCCAAATTTTTAACCCATAAACATAACAGTTCTTTGATTGTGTTGTAAGACCTTGCTAAAAATGAGCTAAACTACATTTTCAGCCCTTATCCATTTTATGCATTTCATGACTTTCTCATTCCTTTCAAAAATATCCTTGAAAAGATTTTTTTTTTCCTCCATAGGATGGACTTGTTTAAGAAAAGAATCAAAAAAAAAAAAAAACCTCCCAAGGAAAAATTATCGACAAACATACCTACCAAGTTGCCCTGGAGATGTATTTCAAATTTTCACTACGAAAACAATTACAAGATAAAACTCTATTTTATGATGGTACCATCTTGTCTTGGTACGAGTTTTGTCAGTTTCCTGACCTTTCCGGCTTTCTTCTGATGCAAACTCAAAAAAATTGTAGTTTGAATGTCAAGCTTGTTATAAATCTTTTTAAAAATTGATAATGCTTGTCAGCAGAAGTTTTTGTTTGGTTCTTGGCTAACAGGCCTTTCTTGCTATAATAAGAATATTCTGAGAAATCAGACCTGTAGCTTTCTGGACCTTGTCCTGCCTCTCCTCCAAGTGACCCTGCTGTGGCTTGGATATGGGTTGAGTGTGTCTCCCGAAGGTTAGGCATTTGGCCATGGCTGCGATTGTTGGGAAAGAAGGTGTGTGGATGGATTGCTAAGTCCCCACTAAATGCCTGAGACCTGAGACAGCACCTTGACGCATACAGTGCTTTTCCTATGTGGCCAGTAAGTGACAAACAGACTTGTACCATATGGACATGCTGGACGTAGGGGCAATTCACATCCTGACGGAGTTCTAAAGCGCCAGACTTCAACATGCCAGACAGAATGCCATGCCCAAGAATCTAAAATGGACGGATTATTTATTTCTGGAGTTTTCCATTTACTACTTTCCGACTGTGGTGGGCAACCATGACCCATAAAAGAAGAAAAGAAGGGTCGATCAGATTTGTAGCTTCTGCACATTTGCCCGTTGATAACCTGGCTGTGACCAGAATATGAACCACTGCTTTTGAAAAAGAGTGTAATTCTTTCCTTTCTCAACACAGCCCGAGCGGCACACGCCTAGGTGGTGCTTCTCAATACTCTGATTGCTCCTTTGCCCCACTAGGTAACTGGTAGATAACTGTATTCATTTCCTTCATTTTTTAGAATTATTCTTCTTGATTTTTCTGTTTGTTCTAATTACACATGACAGTAGAATGCCCTCTGATACATCCTTCATCGACGGAGTATAATTTTTCATTCTGGGTGGACAGGATGTAGATTCACACCAGTCACACAGTCATATATGCACATGGGGTAATAATGTCTAATTTATCTCACTGTCCTTCCTGCCCCAGACCCCTCGCCTCTCTTCACTCCCTTCTGCCTAATGCAAAGGATCTCTATTCTTCCCTAACCCCACCCGCCTTATTGTGAATTAGCGTCCACATATCAGAGAAAACATTCAGCCTTTGGTGTTTGGGGATTGGCTTATTTCACTTAGCATAATATTCTTCAGCTCCGTTCATTTACTAGCAAATTCCATGATTTCCTTCTTCTTCGTGACTGAGTAATATTCCATTTTCTTTATCCATTCATCTATTGAAGGGCACCTAGGTAGGTTCTGTAGCTTACCTATTGTGAATTGAGTTGCTCTAAACATTGAAGTGGCTGTGTCACTGTAGTATGCTGATTTTAAGTCCTTTGGGTGTAGACCGAGGAGTTGGATAGCTGGGTCAAATGGTGGTTTCACTCTGAGTTTTCTGAGGAGTCTCCATCTGCTTTCCAGAGTGCTGGCACCCATTGGCAGTCCCACCAGCAATGTGTGAGTGAACCTTTTCCCCCCAACAACCTCGCCACCATTTATTGTTACTGTATTCTTGATCAGCGCCATTCTGACTGGAGCGAGATGGCATCTCAGTGTAGTTTGGGTTCGCATTTCTCTAATTGCTAGAGATGTGAAACATTTTTTTTCATATTCTAATGCTTCGTCATGAATGCCACACACTCGAAGACTGGACACAAGATGTACGTGTGACCTCAGGGTTTCCATGGGTCAGGAGCCTGGATGTGCGTCTTCTGCTGAAGCAATGAGGTGGTGTGTTCTCTGAACCTCAGATCCTCTTCCAACCCTGCTTGTTGGGAACTGATTTTTGCTGGCCATGGAATATCCAATGACCCAAGGGACCAGCAAGAGGAGCTCTCTTATTTCTATCCTCCTGGTCTCTTTTTAAAGGTGAAGTCCACGTGTGATCATTTCTCTCCTGATTTAACTCAGTCAACCGATTTGGGCACCGAAAGGCACATACAAAGTGGCCCTTAGGTAAATCCCATCCGCGCTGCTGAGTAACACAAGCTACTCACCCGCAGCAGGAGAGCTTCACAGCTCCCAAACGCAGGGATCCTGCAGGGTGCGTGCCTGGGAGGTGAGAGCCGTGTAGCCATCTTTTACGTCTGCCTCCCGTACTTAGCACGGATTCAGGTATTCTCTGTGAGCTTCTTTCCCGTGCTGTGATACGGTGGGGAGACCCAGTTTTGTGTGCGACCGGGCAACGCCACATTCATTTTACAGCCCATCTTTCTCCCTGCCCCTCACCCCAAAGACGCAGTGAAGCTGCAGATCGCTCCAATGCGAGATCTGGTTGGCATGCGAGAAATGACACTTGGTAAATTACTGTGGTCCTCTGTTCGTTTCCGCTTTGGTTTTTGCAACTTCTGCCGACAGGGGATTGGATCTCACCCGTGCCTGTCGCGTGCTGAGCGAAGATCCTAGGTGCTAAGTGTGACTCGTCACTTAGGGATGGAAATGAGGAGAGCACAGATGTTGGCACTGCAGATCTGGACAGGACCCTGTAGCTTTGCATGCAAAGACTTTCACGTTGGGCAGGACTTACAAGTCCTGGCTTCACAAGTCACAGAAGGAGGGATTCAGGGACGCGATAAGAACTCGGGTCTCCAGTGTGCTTGATCAGCTTCTCCCCAACGCTGTCTTTTAGGGGTGGCGACCCCCAGAGACCATCGAGGTCTAGAATCCGCAGAAGCTGCCCGTCAGTGGTGTTAGAAACTGAACAGAGAAACTAAACCCACCTTTCTATACGACCAATGCCTGACTGCACTTGGGATTCTGTGAGTATGATTCCCATCTGTGGCGCTCAGGACAGACAGGAGGCTCACAGGAAAGGAGCCCAAAGGGAAAAACATCGAAAACAACTCACACACTCAGTCACAAAAAGAAAACAGATGATTCAATAGAGCAACACCCCCCCAAAAAAATTTTAAAAATAAAGCAATCCATATCCAGAAGATTAAGGCAAAAGGGCAACCAATGGGTTTTATAAGGATAGAAGGAAAAGTTCAGGGTCTCTGGTGGTGAGAGATAAAGAAAGAGAACGTGGGGGCGTCTAGCCCAGCGCGGGTACCATGCGGTTTCTTCTATGCCATCTCACCCTAGGTACCTCT
>CM053417.1:119127157-119149915 GCA_028644305.1 Xerus rutilus | reverse complement strand
ATGGATGGATGGATGGATAGATGAGATGGATAGATGGATGGATGTATGAATGGACAGACAGGATGAATTGATGAGATGAATGGATGGATGGATGGATAGATAAGATAGATGGATGGATAGGATGGATATCTAGAGAGATGGTAGATTTCATGATGCATTCTTTAATTTATATATAAAGGTCAATTCCTAGCAACAGTTCATTTTCATGCCAATATTTTCCTCTTCAAAGTAGTACGCTGAAGGCTGATACAAGTTTTTTTTTAAATAATTTTTATTTGTTCTTTTTAGTTATACGTGACTGTAGCATAGATTTTGATGTATTCACACAAGCACGGAAGGTATCTTACTCTACTTACGACTCTCGTCTTGTGGACATACATGGACCACAGTTGGTCTTTTGTTTGTTTTTGTTTTTGTTTGTTGTTATTTTGTAAGATGCTTTTGTTTTGGAAATTCGGGATAAGTCATAGGAACAGGATCCAATGAGAGTAACTGGGTCACCTCTCAACTTCCTTTTCTGGATTCTGACACTGTTGAGGCTGATGGAAGCCGGGGTCCAGGGACTGTCTCTCCCAGCCTGGCTCTGACGGGCTGCGTTTCCCTGGGACCCTGCTGGACTCTGCACTCGGGTGCCGCCCGTCTCTGCAGCAGAGGAGTCTATTCCAGTCAGAGACGATGCTGCTCCCAGAGCCACCGCCTCGGAGCTCAAGTCTGGTTTGCTCCCCTCCTAGGAACGGCCTCCACTGTGTCCTGGCTTTGGCTCCACATTTTATGACTTTGTTTCAATGTGCTAACTGCATATGCAATTCACTTTAGAGCTACGAAGTGTGCAAATAACCATTCGTGGTCAGTAAAAGATGGAGTTTTCACTTATTCAAAATGCCTGGGGACTGGAGCGCTTTTCTCTGGCTTTTGCAAAATTTTCACACAGGTGACGAGAGGTCCTGCGGACGGACTCAAGTCTAAACACCGAAGTTCATTTACGTTTCATACACACGTTGTGCACAAACCGGGGAGGTAATTGTGATCTTGTGCATGAAACCAGGTCCCCTCGTGTGGGATTTTTCTGCTTGGGTGGTTTCATGTCTGTGGATGCTCAGAGAGTTTTGCATTTTGGAGCACTTTGGATTTGGGGTTGTGGGATTCGGGGCTCCCAGTCAGTACAAGCAGTGGGCTCTGGCTGTACAGAGAAGCTCAGCAGTCTGTCTGATGAGATGTTTTGGGACATGTGTCCCAGGGCATCTTAATTTCACCTCCCCATGCCCCAAGGACATCATAGAAATCAAACACCCAGCCCCTGCACGTTGGTGTGAGACGTCTATCCACAATGCTTCCTGGAACAATCCGGAATAATCCCCAGGTGAGGAGGAGGATAAGCCTGTCAGCTCTACAAACACCTTGCAGCCCGCAAACCATTGTCAGCTCCACGTCGCGCCTAGAAGAGGGAACTATCGAGAGAGAGAGGAAAACCTCGCAAATGTCCCAGGCTTTATGGGTGATTCTGTTTCTTAAGCTTAGGGACAGGATCCTCATGTGCAGAAATCTTTAGGCACAAAGAATTTCCTCACTAAAAGACACATAGTAACATACAAGTGAACCAAATCTGGTTTTCAAACATAGAGGTGTTATGGATACGGTCCGACAGATGTCCGAAAAGATAATGGGAAAGGGAGTGAGGGGCTGTAGGAAATACTTAGGATTGGGGCAGCCCCTGAGCATGTGCCTTGCCTTGCATGATAGACTTTCAAGAATCACCTCCCATGAATTCTTACGGCAAGCCTGTTATATAGCAGGTCCTATGTTCTACCGCAGAGAGGGAGAGAGAAACCTCACTCTCCGAGGTACCTGGAGCTCTTCCCAGGGACACAGGATGCATGTCTCTGACCCTGTGAGCCAAGCCACTGTCCCACCCAATCACCCGGCCGAAGGCAATGTGATTCCTGCCACATCATCTGGGCAACATTTTTAAATTCCAGACAGAAGGAATCAATCGTGGCAATCAAAGCAATTCAAATAGAAAAAAAAAAAAAATTCTGACCTACATGATGCTCATAGTCACACATAGTAAAAAGAACACAGAGCCGCCGAGTTGTGTTTACGAAAACAACCCAGAAAAATAAACAGTGCTGCTCAAGAGGAAACGGAGTGATTGCAACATCCAGAGGATCCTTGCCTCCTTGAGACGAGGAGCTGAACGAAGCTGGAAAGAAAAGGCTGAGGGTCGCTGGGTGCAGTTACCCCTCCAGCTCCCAGGTGCACACTCTCCGCATCCTCGATGATACTGACACTTTACTTGCGGTCACGGCTGATCGCTGGGATGGCCACGAGTAAGCAGACTTGCCTTTCCTCACCTCTGGGGTTTTCTGTCTGCAGGACGCATGCAGCGAACAGTGATTCCATTTGAGGACGGTCCTCTCCCCTACCCCCCTTGAGGTGGACGGCTGGTAGTCTCCCCATTTGGTGCCCTGAGAAGATCCTTCCCGGTGCAAATGAATCGAGGTGTCAGGAGAAAGATCAGGGCAAAATAACCATAGGAGCAATTATGGGAGCAATAAGCGTCTTGAGCCTTTAGCACTAAGAAAAAAAAATTAAAAAGCAAGAACTTGTTACTGTTAGAGTTTGCCTATGACCGATTCCAATGCTGTATGTGTGCGAGAGAGAGAGACAGAAATTTCATTTCTTCAGAAGTATTCGAGCCCTTCCCTCACTTGCCTTGGAAACATGAGCCTTGATCCTTCCATTTTCTACATTTTAGGGATTTATTGATTTCTGGAGATAAAGTGTCATTCAAATGCTAATTTACCTGACTCTTAAAATGTTCCAAGGAGAAAAATGGAAAGAAGCCTGGGGGTGGAGGGTTTTCTCTAGTTATCCTTAGTGCAGACTCTGCCCTGGATGGCATTATTTACGAGCTGGCCATGCACAGCCAGAGAGGCCCTGTAGATGCATAGGCCCGCCCTTTCTTCGGGATGAAGGAAGCCACAGGACAAGGGGAGGTTGGAGTGGAGCTGCATTTATCAACTAAGTATGGAATACCCTTTATAAGCAAATTGCAACCTGCCAGGTGTCTTCGCCTGTTTTCCGTTACTGTAACTGAATGCCTGAGAGTAGGAAATTATAATGAAAAAAGGTTAATCCTGATTCATGAAACCATGAGCCAAAATAAAGCTTTGCTCTTCAAAGCTGCTTTTTCAGATGTTTGATCACATTGACACAAAAAGGTGACGGATACGCTGAATCTATCAAAGGCGTGTATCTGCGGGGAAGGTCAGTGAAAGCTAAATCTGTGTTTGACAATATGTGAGAGTCCCTCCTGGGCCTGGGAGTGCTTTATACTTTTTGATTTAGTTCCTACATTTTGGTGTCTCCAACATGATGGCACCAGGTTTTCATTATTGATTGATTGATTGATTGATTGATTTTTCTAGACAGAATTGATTCTGCTGTTCTGTGAAATTGTTAGGACTCGTGCCTGCATTTAGCCGGTGCAATCTCAGGATTGAACGGTAAGGCTCATTTTACGGGAGTCAAAAGAAATATTTTTTTTTTCCAGAAAATAAATAAATAAAATCCACCTGGACAGCTTTTCCTAGAAGGGACCGGGGAGAACATAGGTACTCTGAGGTCCCGAGAGCAGTCCAGCTTGTACGCTTTGGTTGAAGGAGCTGCTGATGCACGCGGTCTTTGCATTTTTGTGGGAATAAAGTCTAATGGCCTCTGTATTTCATGTTGTGTCTTCAGCTCTGAAGTCCTTCTCTTTATAAAGCCCCTCATCTGGGAACATAAAGGTCTCAAATCCACACCTGAAACTTTGGTATTTCGTTTGTGCACCAGAGACACATTGCCAAGTTGTGATGGACGTATTAGCAAATAAATCATCTGATGGCTGGAGTCTTCCAGGCATGCCCAACGCTTACTTTGGAGGACAGCCTGCCCTGGGCTTCAAGGCACACTATGCCATATTTTGACATGATAGAATGGTTTAGAGATGATCTGTTGGAAACTGGGGTATTCCACCCATGCATCAACCAAAATGAGGTGGTCAAGAAGAAAAACAGTGGCTTGATTCCATAGAGCAGACCCGAAAGAAATGGATATGAGGTACCTGGATTCCCCGATGCCCGTCAGACGCCTGCTCCCAGCAAGCACCCCTGCATGCTCTGGTGTCTTTGAGATGAAATTGCTTCATACCAGGAGGCTGCCCTGGTCCACAGCTGAGCTGGAGAGACATGGCTGGTCAGGTTTCAGAGCTGAGAAGGTGCTCAGACCTCCATCTGAACAGAAATGAGACCGTCGCCGCCATCTCACCTGTCCCTGTGCCTGCAAAACTTGATCCTCCACAGCTCTCCATGTAGACCCCCCAGCCCTACCTAAATTCACTGGCCCTGTGCACGAGCCAGCAGTAAGCTCTTTACTGATGGATCCTCCATGACGCTATTATTTTGGAACTGAGGACCAATTACTTTCTTTCTTTCTTTGTTTTTTTGGTACCAGGGATTGAACTCAGGGGCACTCGACCCCTGAGCCACATCCCCAGCCCTATTTTGTGTTTTATGTAGAGACAGGGTCTCACTGAGTTGCTTAGGGCCTCGCCGTTGCTGAGGCTGGCTTTGAACTCGCGATCCTCCTGCCTCGGCCTCCCAAGCCGCTGAGATAACAGGCCTGCACCACTGCGCCTGGCGGGGACAAGGCTTTTAGCACAAATCATTTATTGTGCGTGCAAGGACGAAACAAGAAGAGGGAGGTGAAATGTGCAAGGGGTATAATTTGCAGAGGTGACCCCCGTATGCAGCCGGAGCTGGGCGCCTGTGGGAACTCTTACAGATGCAGTGGAGACGTGAAGTACCTCACGGATGACTAAGGAGGATGGGGTGTGTGTTCACCCTCTGCCCTTTTTATATGGAAGGGGCTTCTAAGGGCAATGGCACCAGCATTTTTGACTTCGGCTCTGGTTCCAAATGTGCTCCCGTAGCAAAAAGACTTCAGCCAAGAAGCATGGGTGTTCCTGCTGAGGGACGTGGGCATAAGCAGGCGACCCATGAACGGGTCGTCACCTGTGACTGCTGCAGTATTCAAACCCGTGCATCCAGCTGCAGTGATCAGACAGGCTTCAAGGGCGTCTGGATGATTGGCAGATGACAGGGCCATTCGCTAATCACGAGAATCTCCTGGGGTTGCTCTGGACTCTTTTCCTCTCTGGTTTTCTCTCTGCACAACTGACTTCTGCAGCTGCTGGTCTTGCAATGTCCTTTCCCTCTACCTAGATGACTGGCGCTCATTGCATCCAGGTTTTTCTTCCTGGTATTTCACTCAAGTAGCCACCAAAACAAGCTTCCGCAAATGCACATTCTCAATTTTTTTTTTTCCTGCTGAGAAGCTTTTGTTGGTTTCCAACTGATTTAGAATAAACTCTAGATACAATGTTGCTGCTAACATCCACGTGAATCTTTATTAGACGGGGTGTTTAAAAATGATCCGATCAGTCGGGTGTGGTGGTGCACGCCTGTCATCCCAGCAGCTCGGGAGGCTGAGGCAGGAGGATCGTGAGTTCAAAGCCAGCCTCAGCAACTTAGCAAGGTCTTCAGCAACTCAGTGAGACCCTGTCTGTAAATAAAATACAAATCCTCTGATGCAGGTTCCCCAGCCTCCAGAAATGTGAGGAAAGATATTTATGGTCTTCATACATGGTCCAACTTCCTGCATCCTGTTACAGCAGCACAAATGGACCCAGCCCAGCCTGGATGTCTCCATCAACACGGAGCCGCTCGGCCCCTCTAATGCAGTGGTTGCTGTGACGGTGAGCATTCCGACCTTCCCACAAAACTTCCTTTATGAGCACCGCAAATGGAGTTTCGTTAGATTTGTCTGTGGCATGAAAGAAGTTCTCGTTTTGAGTGGTTTTCCACCCTTTGAACAATAGGGACACCCTTCTTCCCTGGAGCTGGATGATTCTCATCTATAGGCACGGGCCTCCACGTCCTCCCTCAGGAAGGGATGGTTTGAACTTCCTGGTCCTTCCGTAAGCACGCTCTCCGCCACCTCATTCAGCAGGGGATCTTCTTATTCCTTCTTCAAAAACCTCCTCAAACAGGCTGTGCCTCAGATCTGCGTAGCTCTGGAATACCTCAAAGGACAGAGGTTAGGTCCGGTCATGTAAACGCTGCAACAGGAAAAGGGCATTGATCTTAGACCGCAGTTTCAGTGCTGGCCCTGAATATGTGGAATTTGGAAGGAGGAGCCGACAGCCCCCGGGTTCTCCACCTTGACTCCTCACAGTGTGTCCACACAGCTGTGTCCACACAGCTCCCGTCTCCAGAATTTACAGGGGAAACGAGAGGGAGGGTTTCCTGTCTAATAGCCTTCCACTTTGTGTTAGCCAGTTTTCCGTGACTGTAACAAACACCTGACACAGTCAACTTATAAAGACAAAAGGTTTCTTTTGGCTCATGGTGTTGGAGATTCCAGCACCTGATAGGTGGGCCCTCATTGCTTGGGGGCCTGTGGCAAGGGAGCCCATCTTGGTGGGAATTTATAGGGGAAAAAACTGCTCACTTCATGTTCTAGAATCAAAAGACAGGAAGAAGAGACTGGGGTCTCACAACCCCGTTTGAGGATGTGTACCTAGTGGGCCAATCTGTTCCCACCAGCCTCTAGCTCCTTAAGGCTCCCCTGCCTCCTAAGGGCATCACCCTGGAGTCCAAGCCTTTGACCCATGGGACTCCACGGGACACCTGACATCCAAGCTAGGGCACGCCCCAGCACCGAAGTCACCATGCCAAGTGATCTCTGACTCTGGACTCACCCAGAATAAAAATTGTCATGTCTTTTACTCACATGTTATGGTTTAGATGTGAGGTGTCCCCAAAAGCTCATGTATGAGATGACGCAAGAAGGCTTAGAGGTGAAATAATTGAGGTGAAATAATTGAGTTATGAGAGCTTTCATCTAATAGTGGATTAATCCACTTGAATGGATTAACTGGGTGTTGACTGCAGGCAGGTGGGGTGTGGCTGGAGGAGGTGGTCACTGGGCTGTGCCTTTGGGGACTCTATCCTGTCCCTGGTGAGCAGAGCTCTCTCTGCTTCCTGGTGCCATGTCCTGAGCTGCTCTCCTCCTCCAGGCCCTTCCGCCATTTTGTTCTGCCTCCCCTTGGGCCAGAGCCATGGAGTCGGCCCACCATGGACTGAACCTCTGAAATTGTGAGTCCCAAATAAACCTTTCCTCCTCTAATTGTTCTTGTCGGGTCTTTTGGTCATAGCAATGAAAATCTGCCTAAAACAGAACATGAAGGAGTCCTCTCTTGAGCAAGGGATCTGATTAATGCCTTCAATCACGATCTCATTTTCTTGCCTCCCTTTTGAGATGCTAGGTGACCTGAGACTGGGATCTGTGTTTTGTGTGCCGTTCTCCAGCAGAGGACCAAAGTTTGGTGCTCAGTTTCATTTTAAGACATGGATGAATCAATGAGGGAATTAACGTTGGTCTCTGGGAGGTGATACGACCCTCACCCTGGGTCCAGAACGTGCATTATGTCAGTGCTTCTCCTGACTTGTGAGGCGGGAGCAGGCACAACTCACCCTTGCTCATTGTTCTGCAAAGGCTTTATACTATATGATGACATATCTTGACCTTTTCTGGTGCATGCATATGCATGAGACGCTTGTCAATATTTAAATATTCTTTAGACACGGATAGACATTACACTGTTGTTGCTCAATTAACCACATCGTTTTGGAGTATTTTTCCAACGACTAGTGAAGATCGTGGTCATTGGCTAATGTTAATTAGACAACCATAATCATTTTTGTGGAAATATAGGAAATAATATCTGCTCGAGAAAGGTATATTTAAATATCCATTTAATCTTCGAGGCACTTAGGAAAATGCCCACATGGGAATAATTTTTCGGGATCATAATACTCGGTGAGAATCCTAACGACGATCAGACTCATTATTAAAATTCAAAATCGCAAAGCACCCTATACCGAGTGATGTATTGTACATAATGACTTTCTTATTCAATTTTCCTAATCTCTATTTTTCATCCCTTGGGGTTTTTTTTTTTTTCTCCTCAGTAATTGTCCAGAGCTTTAAATAAAAGAATAGTAGTGATTGAATCTTTGTGTGTCTTTATTTTTAGACTCACTTCTCGAGGGCTGCAGACTGAGCTGAGAGATAGAAGAGTGGGAGAGGGTCTTAGCAAGGCTGGTAAATGTCCTTCAGTTCTGCACCTCAAGGGAGAAGGGAGAGATGATGCAGGGCCAGGGCGAATCTGTGTTCCCTTCTCTGTTTGGCACCTGGAGGGTCTCATCACAAATAGGACCCGCATTCTGTCCTCTATGTTGCAGAATAAAGATGTAATTCAGGAGCCATGACCATTAAGAGCTGTCAGGCGTGGGTTGATCTAGGAGCCCAAATCACCTCCTGTCTATCAGATTCATGTCAAGTTGGCTCTCAAACACAGAATCCTCAAATCTGAGACCTCAATGATGCTTGAGGTTGCTTCAAATGACTCTGTGCCCAACCCTAAAAGTCTAAGTCAAAACCCTCTTGCATAACCAAGCTCATATTATGGTTGAAATCCATCCTCCAAACCCAGTCAACCATGCCCTACCTGCCCATTTCTCAAACACAGGACAGCTGCATCATGGTAAGCACCATCAAACAAACTCGCTGTTCGGTATCTCTGAGATCCCAGAAAGGGCTCTGCAAATGCAGCTTTTTTTTTTCTGCAAAAAAATGCAAACATTCTAGGAGATGTGTCGTGTGAACAACTCAAGCTTATTTTGGAATTTTTAACCCCTCTAAAATTCTCAAAGCAATCCCTTTTAGAAAGAAGAAGAAGAAGAAAAAAAAAAGCCAGGCACAGTGGTGCACGCTTATAATCCGAGCACTCTGGGAAGCTGAAACAGGAGGATTGTGAGTTCAAAGCCAGCCTCAGCAACGGCGAGGCACTAAGCAACTCAGTGAGACCCTGTCTCTACATTAAACAAAAAAAAAAAAAAAAACACAAAATAGGGCTGGGGACATGGCTCAGTGGTCGAGTGCCCCTAAGTTCAATCCCCAGTAACAAAAAAAAAAAAAAGAAAGAAAGAACAACAACAACAAAAAAAAAACAGAATATATCTGGAATATGTAAAGAACTCCAGAAATAAATAAAATGAACAATATCATAAATGAACAAATAATAAAATGAACAATCTGATTTTAAAATGGGGCAATTATCTGAATAGAAATTTCTCAAAAGAAAAAAATACAGCCAGGTGTGGTGGTGTACATCTGTAATCCCACCAGCCTGGGAGGCTGAGGCAGGAGGACTGCAGGCTCAAAGCCAGCCTCAGCTATTTATGAAGGCTGTCAACAAGCTAGGGAGATCCTTTCTCTAAATAAACTATAAAGAGGGCTGGGGATGTGGCTCAGGGGTTGAGCACCCCTGGGTTCTGTCCCTGGTACCAATAGAAAAAAGAAAAAAATCCAAATAACCAGCATATATAGGTATACACGTGTGTATGTGAGAGAGAGAGAGAATGATTGATATCTTTAGCCCTCAGGGAAGTATAAATAAAAACTACCTTGAGATACGATCTCGCTCCAGTTTAGAATTTTGAAGAAACAATAACAAAGACCAGAACTCTCATCCATGTTCATGTTACAGAAAAGAGCATGGAGATTTCTCAAAAAAACTAGAAATAGATTACTATATGATGCCGCTACCCCACCCCTGGGTTCGTACCCAAAGGAAATG
The DNA here is from genome assembly GCA_028644305.1 of Xerus rutilus. Classification (NCBI taxonomy): domain Eukaryota; kingdom Metazoa; phylum Chordata; class Mammalia; order Rodentia; family Sciuridae; genus Xerus; species Xerus rutilus. The sequence continues at coordinate 119,140,170 of CM053417.1, read as the reverse complement.
AAATCTGGGTATCAAAGAGACACCTGAGCACTCTTTGCTAGAACTAAGATGCAGATCCAGCCTAGGTGTCCATCAACACATGAGCGGATAAAGGAAATGTGGTGTATTCACACAGTAATAGCCACAGGTGGAAAAAGCTCTGCTGTGTGCATGTACAAACCCCACTAGGATGTGTACGTAGAGTGCATTGATGAAAAGAAAGAAATCCATTGATAAAAACAAGAAAGAAATCCTGCCATTTGCAGGAACATCGACGGAAATGCAGGACATTGCGTTAAGTGAAAAAACCTTTACGGGCAAAGCAAGACAAGCACGGTGTGTCACAGGCAGAAACAAGAGCTGTTCAGCCGGAAAGTCTAACAGTGAGTCCTGGAGGCTGGGAAGGGTCCCTGGAAAAGGGTGCCTGGATTGGATCAGTGCACACCACACGCATGCTAAAAAGATCATGCTGAACTCCCTTAATAGGTACAATTTATATCATCCATCAAAGTTGCAAGAAAGACTGATAAAAATATTTTTAAAAGAACATCTTAAATTTCAATCTTAATATGTGCATGGAAAAAAAATAGATATAAGACCTCAAAGATGCTTTGAAGGTCGTGTTTGGAAGGTCATTATGAAAACACTTTGAAGACACACACTTCTGAAGAGGCTACTGGCTTAGGAAGTAGATTTCAATAAGCAGTGTCATGAGGGGCCATGCAGATGTTTTGTGAGTGTTTGCCCAGGAACATTTGTGCTAAAATTTGGAGTCACACTTATGGATGGGGCTTAGCAAAAGTGCAGAGAAACATCAAGATCCCAGCACTGTGGGAGGCTGAAACAGGAGGATCATGAGTTCAAAGCCAGCCTCAGCCAAAGTGAGGCAGGCGCTAAACAACTCAGTGAGACCCTGTCTCTAAATAAAACACAAAATAGGGCTGGGGATGTGGCTCAGTGGACGAGTGCCCCTGAGTTCAATCCCCGGTACCAAAAAAAAAAAAAAAAGCACCGAGAACTCATTTTTCTGCCATAAGCTATCGATAATAAACAGAAAGCCATGGATGATGGAAATCATCCTGCCAGGGTATAGAATTTGCAGAGCATCAAGACAGAGGCTTATCTCGGGTCCATCCCAAGTTCCCTGGAAACTAGTAGCCAGAAAGGTTGCAGAGATAGATTATTTCTCAGAGGATGCGAGAAACCGAGCAAAGAGCCTGTGATAACGTCTGTTCGGTCAATGCATAGGAAGAAAGATTGTGTGCTGTAAGTCAGGAGAGGCACAGGGGGACATGGGCAAAGCCACCATGAGAAATAGGCAGCAGTTAATTTGGGAGTACAGATAGCAATAAGCACATCGGTTGTCACCGGTGACTGTGCCTCCTGATAGCAGCCGACGGGTGTACAGCCTCGTATCAGGAGTGGTGGGATCTGCTGATTTTGATGTCAAAATAAGAATTCACGATGAGGCGGGGTGGGCGCTGGGCCCTGACGGCTGGAAGAGGAGCGTGGTAGCTGGATCCACTTGCAGAGAGGATGGAGAGCAGGTGTTCCAGGCACAGCAATCCATGACCTGTCCAAGCATCCAAATAAGCCTTCACAGGGTGAGTCACACAGTGCACAAAAGACACTTGAATCTCATGGTACCTTTGCCTAGATATGGGAAATGGTGCTTTTATAAGATGTTTCTGCCACCTCCGCTGTGATTTGCCTAACAAGCCATTTAAAGAATTATTTCCTTGCTTCTTGGGGACATGGACACATTGGGTCACCAGCATCACCTCTGAAATTGGTGTCCTCTCACATACAGTCATGAAAATGGCCCTGAAAAATCTGGAAAGGGACCACAGAGATGAAGTGCATTAATTTTTTTCCTCCCTTGCAGCAATGATTTTTGCTCCAAGGCATGAGATTCGATTAGAAAATGGCTATTGACCAACAGCGCCAGCAGACGACGGAAACCTGTGAGTCAAGTATGAAATGAGTAACGTTCAATTGGAAGGAAAATATCCTGCCAGATGGAAATACACCCAGGGGCCCTGCGGGGCCTCTGCTGAACATTTGCTATGCAGGCTGTTGAGGGAAAACCTTGACGTGGTCCAGTCCACCACCCAGGGAATTCTTGCAGGTGTGGCTTTCAGGTGGAAACCAGTGCATGTTCCAGAGGCCGGGTCAGTGTTTGAAAAATGCAGAATCTGCAAGGTTGAAAACTGCCCTCCACGATATCATCGCGCCTGGGGCTTGGACTTCCCACCTGTCCACGCCCTCTCAGCACTCATGCATCTCGGTGTCACTACCTCGGTTGGTGACTATGGGTCTCTGCCATTGGCAATGCAGCTCAGCCCAAAGACAGTGCTTTAGACAGCTTTTTTTGTCCACTGTGACCAAAAGACCCAACCAGAGCAACTTGGAGGAAGAATAGCTTATTTGGGGCTCCTGGTTTCAGAAGTTCAGTCCATGGCTGGCCGACGCCATGGCTCTGGCCCAAGGTGAGGCAGAACAAAATGGCGGAAGGGCCTGGAGGAGGAGAGCAGCTCAGGACGTGGCACCAGGAAGCAGAGAGAGCTCTGCTCACCAGGGACAGGATAGAGTCCCCAAAGGCACAGCCCAGTGACCCCCTCCTCCAGGTTTACATCTATGTTAGTTGGGTAATTAACCTAGTAAGGTCTTCACCTGGAAGACCTCAGAGGGATACAGAGACACTGCCTGAACACACACCACCCTCAACAGCACCTGGGGAATTTCAACCTGCTCCGTGCAACTGCAGTGATACCATGGTAGACTCAACACCTCAGAAATAACTCTCTCACCACAGTCATAATGGCAGTCATCAAGAATACAAGCAACAATAAGTGTTGACGAGGACGTGGGGGAAAAGATTCACTCAGGTATTGCTGGTGGGACTTCAAATGGGTGCAACCACTCTGCAAAGCATTATGGAAATTCCTCAGAAAACTTAGAATGGAACCACCATTTGACCCAGCTATCCCTCTCCTCGCTCTATACCCAAAGGACTTCAAATCAACACACTACAGTGATGCACCCACGTCAATGTTTATAGCAGGTCAATTCACAATAGCTAAACCATGGAATCGATCTAGGTGCCCTTCAACAGATGAATGGATAATAAAGAAAATGTGGTACATATATACAATGGAATATTACTCAGCCATAAAGAAGAATGAAATTATGGCATTTGCCAGTAAATGGATGGAGCTGGAGAATATCATGCTAAATGAAATAAGCCAATCCCGAAAAAAACAAAGACTGAATATTTTCTCTGATACATGGATGCTAATTCATAAGGGGGGGTGGGGAAGAATAGAAGTACTTCAGACAGAGGAGAGTGAAGGGAGGAGAGGGCCTAGGGTAGGAAGGACAGTGAAATGAATCAGACATTATTACCCCATGTGCATATAGGACTACATGACTATGTGATTCTACATCCTGTCCAACCAGAAGGATGAGAACTTAGACTCCACGTATGTAGGATGTGTCCATTTTACTGTCCTCTATGACTCATTAGGACAAATGAAAACAAGAATTTCGTGTCCTTCTTGCATGGAAAAGAGGAGACATAAGAAGCCATTTCTGATGTTTCTTCCATTTTCTGAGTTGGATCTCCTCACACAACTCCCTGGGCAAATACCTTCAAAATGTCTGCAGAGCCGGGCGCGGTGGCTCAAGCCTGTAATCCCAGCACTTAGGGAGGCTGAGGCAGGAGGATCGCGAGTTCAAAGCCAGCCTCAGCAATGGCGAGACGCTAAGCAACTCAGTGAGACCTTGTCTCTACATAAAACACAAAATAGGGCTGGGGAGGTGGCTCAGTGGTCGAGTGCCCTGAGTTCAATCTCCAGTACCAAAAAAAAAAAATGTCTGCAGTTTCTAGTAAAGACATCCTCGTCACTGGAGGTGGAGGGGTATTTTGGTCCTCAGTCTTGTTTTCATAATGACCTCCTCCAGATAAACATTGCGGGGATTTATGTTCTAACAGGCTGCTCATCAATACCTGAGCAATGAAAACACCGGATGTTGCCTTAAAGCAGGAAAGAAATAGACCAGCACGCCACCAATTCCCCATCCAGCACGGGCAGTGTGTTCAAGGGACTTGTGATCCTTTCCGAGACAGAAATGCGACCTTATTCTCAGCCGAGGAGGAGGCAAGGGTCTCAGATTCTCTATTGCTTGTGGTGGGGTGACTATTTCTTTTCCTTTGCTGTCTCAGAAATCCCCGTATTTGTATGAATGATATTTTAAGGGCGAAAAACCTATAAATTATGCAAGGTATTTTTACAGCAGGAGGAATTTAGCTGAGCACTTAAGTGGAAGAGTGATCGGTGGGTTTTTTTTTTTTTTTCAGCCTCTCTGGAGGTTTGGCAAGCTGCCCGTTCGGCATGGCATGGCCCCGCCTGGTCCTATGCTCTCCATGGCCCCCGTGTTCTCTGTCTTGTGGGAGCTCCCGGTGGGATGCTCTTGAGTTCCTCCTGCAGGTTCACAAGCTTCTTTTCCACATTCTCTGGCATGTGCAAAGGTCTTTATTCCTCTACACAAAAGGCTCCCCCTAAAGGACCTTGCCCCCACCCCACCAGGGCCTCCTAGGAGTCTCCATTGAGTTGCTTCTGATCTGTCTTGGAAGCTATGAGCTATTCCCCTCCCTGGACTCCAGATGGCACTATTTCCTGAAGTCCCCACCCCAGCCCGATTGCCTCCTCTTCCTTCCAAGCCTGTCTCCGCCTCCTTCCTTGTTCTGCCTGTGCAGCCCAAGGCATTCCCAAAGTTCCTGCATTTGGCTCTTCGCCCAAACCTGGCCATCGCTGAGTTTTGATAGATCGCTTGCTTGTCAAGGCAGCAGATGGACTTTACCTCACTGAGGAGCCACTGGGACATTGGAAGCAGAGGAAACATGGCCCCATGAGAAAGCCATTCTGTGCTCCAGGTGGAAGGTCTTTCAGAAGTTGGTGGAGAGAGTATGGAGAGGGCAGCATGGAGAGTTTGCCCAGTGCCTGCAGCTAGGAAGGTGACCTCATTGGCTCTAGGGTGCCTTGGATATGGGAGGTGAGACAGAGGGTCCTGGATGTCCCATGGCTGCTGGTGGGAGGACCAAGTGGATGCTATGCCATCGGACCAGAAGGAAAAGTGAGGACGCATAGAGGAACAAGGAGGAGACGGTCAACAGCCAAGATTCTCCCATCTCACTTTTCACCCAACGCACGCACAGAGCCTCTCATGTTTCCTTGTGTGTCGATTACCTCGTAATCACGTACCTAGGTGCACTTGTGTGTCTGTGAGCCCTTCGTGGAATGTATATACTTTGTACATATAAACAATATCCATTATATACTTGTGCATGGAAAAGCCATCTTCTGCTGTAGAACTGCATATTCAAAACTACATTAAAAACTCCATAATCTTAAACTCGGTTTTGTTCTTTATCATGTAATATTCCAAAATGTATTCAGGCTCTCTCTGCTTCCTGGTGCCATGTCCTGAGCTGCTCTCCTCCTCCAGGCCCTTCCGCCATCTTGTTCTGCTTCACCTTGGGCCAGAGCCATGGAGTCGGCCCATCATGGACCAAACCTCTGAAACCAGGAGCCCCAAGTAAACTTTTACCAACTCGCTTGGATCCACGTATAAACTGTGTGATCAGGCAAAATATCTCCTTCCATATTTATCCCTTCTTTAAGGCAAAATCACTCAAATTCCCACCTTGTAGCTGTTTGAGATGCACAGCGCATAATTTCGTTTACCTGCAGTCACCGCACTGTACAACAGGACCCAAGCTTCTGATGTCATCTGACGATAACGTGGCACCCGTCCATCAACCTCTCCTGCCCCTCCTCCTTGACTCCAATCTTGGCAGCCCCAGGAAACCTCCATGCTACCTCCATTCCTATGACATCAACTACTTTGTATCCAATACATGAGGGAGATCGTGAGGCACAGGTCTTTCCACATCTGCCTTGACCCTAAACATGATAGCAAGTACTCCATCCATCTGGTCCTGAAGCACAGATCTCATCCTTTTTGATGGCTGAATAATATTCCCCTCTGTTTTCAGCATAGAGATTGTTCTACCTCCGGGATTTTCCTTTCAAAAAGGAACACATTTTTGCATCCCATAATTAAGTGTCTCTACTGTTCATGCCGGTGATATGGTAATGACTTAGGGGCATTGACAGATGGGAGCATGTTTTAATAGAATATTGAGAGTGAGATCATATTTGACGTTGGTTGTAAAATAATGGACTTTCTGAGTCCATTATTGATAATGAGCTGCATTATCCAGGGTAAGCTGTTTTTTTTTTCTTTCCCAGACTCAGTTCTCTCATTTCGAGTGCTAACCCAGACAGTGACATGCCTTGGAGATAGTGCGAGTTCCATTCCAGATCACTGCCACGAAGCATATATCTCAATAAAGAAAGGCACATGAGTTTTTTATTTCCCTGTGCATATAAAAGTTCCAGTGCTGGGTGCTCTGTAACCCCAGCTGCTAGGGAGGCTGAGGTTGGAGGATCACTTGAGCCCAGGAGTTGCAGACCAACCTGAGCAACATAGCGAAACTCCATCTCCAAAGAAAATATCTGATTAGGCTTTTGCTATCGGGACCTCTATTTAGTGTGCATTGGGTCTTACTTTTAAAATATTTCCTTGCTAAAATAATTGCTAAGGATCTTCCGAGCTGCTGGAAATGAAAACTGAGGCTGGCCGATTGGCTTGGGGAGAGATTGCCACAACCTGGGTTTGTGCAGAACACAGACAGTGAATCAAGGTGTGCCCAGAGCGCCTGATGCTCCCGTGAGGTCCTGTTGGGAAGCCCAGCGTGGGAATCAGAGGTATCACTTCATCCCTGGAAGGTCTTATCTCCTCTACCCTCGTGACTGCTGTCCTACGTGGCTCAGAAGATGAGGACTGCAGGACTCTACCATGGAGGCCAGGGACCAAGCGTCCAGTCCAGCCACTGTCTCCCTCCCAGGGGAAACCGGCTCCTGGCCTCTTTCTCCATTTGCAAACCCTGGGACACTCTGTTTTCTGGCAAAAGCATGAAGAACTGGCCTGCCGCCTGTCCACACGGCTGGTGGCCCTACCTAATGGTAACAGTGCTGTGGCTTCTCTGGCTCGGAGCCCCATCTTTGCTTGTTGATTATAGTTAATTTGGGGCCACACGAGGGGTTGTGCTCCCGGAGGCAGCTGCCTCGTCATTTCTCGTCCTTAACAGAACACTCGTTGCAAAGCAGGCGTTGGGTCAAGATGGGGCCAAAGGGATCGATGGATGAGGCTCTTGGCTGGACAGTCTGTGGATGCAGCAGGTTCACCTGCCTGACCCCATGGCATCCTGATGGAATGCAAAAATGTGGTCTCAGAGGACTTCCCTGGGGGCAGGAGTGAGATGCAGCTGGGCCTGGAATTGAAGCCGCTCAGCGGAGGAGGCTCCTTGGGATGACGGCAGGCAGCTGTGGAGGAAGGTCTGCAGCAGGAGACCAAGTAAGAACACTGGCAGCCGGCGCAGTGGCCACATCTGTCATCCCAGCACTTAGGGAGGCTGAGGCAGGAGGATCGCGAGTTCAAAGCCAGCCTCAGCAACAGCGAGGTGCTAAGCAACTCAGTGAGACCCTGTCTCTACATAAAACACAGAATAGGGCTGGGGGTGTGGCTCGGGGGTCGAGGGCCCCTGAGTTCAATCCCTGGTACCAAAAAAAAAAAAAAAGAACACTGGCAAGATAAGAGATGCTACTTTAAGCCACCCTTGCTGCTCCTACAAGGGAAACTTGGCCCTGTGGTGTACACAGAAATCTATCTTTAATTATCTTTGATATGATTCCTTGTTGCCATTGAAAACCGTCAGGGTCAGACCATTGAGAGTTGCCTTGGTCCCTGTTAGGGTTTAGATAGGAAGTGTCCCCCACAAGCTCATGTGTGACACAATCCAGGATTGTTCAGAGGTGAAGCAATTAGATTATAAGAATTGTACTGTAACCAGTGGATTAATCCACTTGAATGGACTAACTGGGTGGTGACTGGAGGCAGGTGAGGTATGGCTGGAGGAGGTGTCACTGGGCTGTGCCTTTGGGGACTCTATCCTGTCCCTGGTGAGCAGAGCTCTCTCTGTTTCCTGGTGCCACGTCCTGAGCTGCTCTCCTCCTCCAGGCCCTTCCGCCATTTTGTTCTGCCTCACCTTGGGCCAGAGCCATGGAGTCTGCCAGCCATGGACTGAACCTCTGAAACCAGGAGCCCCAAATAAACTTTTCCTCCTCTAAGTTGTTCTTTGTGGGCACATTGGTCTCAGAAAGATAAAGCTAATCAAAACAGTCCCCAAGGAATTAAAATTTAACTCATCTCACCGGAAAGTAAAATCTACTTTTCTACCTTCTTGTCCAATATAATGAATACATTGGATTTTTTTTTTGTCCTGTTGACTAAAAATAGAACTTTGAAACCTGTCATAGTGAACAAAAAGGAGGAGAAATGAAAGAGGCAAAGGATGAGTAAGGAAACAGGTGGAGAATTTCCAAAAATAGAGTCAAACCTTCTCAGAAGAAGAAAATAAATAACAGAAGAAATGACTTCAAAAATATGGAAAGTGAATTCTTAAAATATAACGAGAAACAACCAGTTGAGAAAAATGTTTGTCTAAACAAAATAGGAGGGTATTTTGTTTTAAAAAAAATGATTCTTACCATAAAAATAATACACATTAAAGCATCTAGCAAGCCAAGAAAGTACACAAAGGGAATAAAACCATTTAAAGGCAAACTTAGAGAAAGAAAGCGTCAATATTTTGGGGTACTTTGAGCTCTTTTTTATATTTCTGTATTTTTACCAAATAGGGGCATACCCTGAAAATTATTTTATACCCTTTATTTTCCCATTCATTATTAGGTTGTGACCATGTTTCCTTATAAGACAGTCTTAGAAAATGTGATTTGATTAGCTACATCGGGGGTCAACCAAACACAGTCCATGGGTCAAATATTGACCACCAGCACTTATGGCCAGCCCAAGAGCCAATTTGGCTTTTCAATTTTTAAATGTTCCTCCTGCAAAAAGATATCAAAATGAAAATAATATTTCATGACACATGAAAATGGTATGATATTTACATTTATGCCCAGAGATAAAATTTCCTTGGAACCCAGTCGTTCCCATTCCTGTACATATTAATTACAGCTACTGCAGAGACAAAGTGGGAAAATGTCTACGCTATTCACTATTTGACCTCTTACAGGAAGAGTTTGCTGGTCCCTGAACTCTGGAGCAACAAAACCTCTGGTTATAGCAAATTTCAGTTAAATGCTTCCACATTCTGGAGCACTGCGGAATTTTTCTTTGCTACTGTGAATAGTCTTGACCTAAATTGTGGTTGACATATCTGAATATTTTTTCTGGGTAATGAATCATGGGTTGAAGATCATGGGTTTATTTATTTCTTTTTAGTCCTCCTTAGGAAGACAGGCCCTGTTCCATAGGGAAGGTATCTTCCATCTACAAGCAGCTAGAAAATTAATTGGCTAATGTCCTATCCCTCCGATGTGTTTCTCGTGGTGTTGGTGTCTAGGAAACGATCCACACCCACCAGGCCCACCCACCCAAACAGCTGCAAAACATCCTTCTTGATCTCTGGCAGGCGTTTTAGCCAGTTGAATAACCCCCTCGTTGACTTAACCTTCAGAAAGCATTAACCAGGCAGACATCAGAAAATCAGATTATAAAAACCCTGTTAAGTTGAGATAACAGACAGAGCAAAGAGAATAACTGCTTGCAAGGCAAGAAGCAGGAAGCAGGAAAAAGGAAGCAGGAAGCAGGAAGCAGGATAGATAGTACCCTGTCCTAGGCTGGGCAGCCATGATTATAAACCATCATAACCAATCCAGATTTCAGTGTGAGACAACTGTTTGAGATCAGAAACAAAGGGAACCCTGGGAACCACCCTGATTTGATTTGTTCATTTGGCAAGTGAAAATGGTACACTGACCCTTTGTGTATCTTTGGTTCATTTCCAGGTACTCCCCCACCTGCTTCTTATTTGACTGGGGAGTTCGTCACATTGGTAATCTTCTGTGAGATCTCTTTCTATTTTAAGAAGGTCATTGCTTCATCTCCAAAAGGCAATTATGTAGGATTTCTCTGTATTTTCCTTGGGTTTTTTGGCAAGTATGACTTGCAAATGGGAAACACGTGATTAAACAGGACGGGGCAGGACTCTGTAAGGCAGGACATCTCAAAGGCTTTCCTTTATGATAGGAGGGGTCAGCAGGTGGGCAAGGAAGATGGGGCCGCCCACAAGAGTAACAACAACTGTGTTTACGTGGTATTTTTCAAAACGTGCTGTAATCTGAAGTACCTGAAATTGGGACGTGTGTGGCTGGCAGCAAGAAATCTATAAGACATGCATCAAACAGCAATAGAAACCTGCTAAAGGACAGCTAGAAATCATGAAAGATTATAATAAAAGGACCATTATAATTATACTGCATTATAATTATGTCCTATGCAATTATAATACAATGCATAGAGGCTTTACCTTCCTTTATCTTCCTACACTTATATAATAATTACCTTAATTTTTTAAAGCAGGCTACATCAAATAATGTTGATTTTTATTTCCTATTTCATTCATATGTATTATAAATAATGCACATATTATAATTACATAATTATATATCATAAATATATAAAGTATATGATACATACTTATAATAAATAATTATAATAAATTACCAATAAAATAAAGTGATGGCATCATACAGAGTACCAAAAAAACCCACTAATTTAAGTTTGATTTCCTGAGAAACACCCCACCCAACACAAATTTTAACAGAAAATATCTAGAAATAAACCCGAATAAGATATATGCAAATCCTATCTAGAACACCTGAAAATTTTACTGAGAAATATAATTAGAATGGACAAAAGAGAAAAAGGAACATCATGTTTTACATTCAAAATGAAAACGGTTTTAATTAGGATGCTGATTTTTAAAGTATATTGCAGATTGGCACAATGGTGTAAGCATTCGTAAGTTTTTCAGGAGTTTTCAAATTTTCTTCTCTACATCGATCTGAAATATTTCCTAAACAGTGCTATCAACAGAAGCCTTAAGAAAATTAGAAGACAAAAATGAGGCCCCAGGATCGTTTACAGAGGAGGACCACAGGAAGTCCACACAGATCTACCCACGTATCTGACTCCTTCTTCATGCAAATCATCCAAACTTCACTTGCCAACTAGGGCTCATACAACTGGTAAAATACACAAAGAAGATGTGAGAGTTGAAAGAAGAAGGCACACAAAGAAATAGTAGCTGAAAAAATTCCTGTATATGATGAGAAATACACTCCAACAGACTCAAGATGCTGAATGAGCACTATCCAGGGTAAACCCCAAGAAAGCCATGCCAATTAAATTTCTGAAAGACAAAGACAAAGAAAAACCTCCAAAGCAGACATAGAAGACTAGATCTCATCTGTTAAGGGGAGAAAATGTTTTCAAATGACAGCTGATTTCTCACTTGACCCCATAGAGACCAGGGGGAGGGAGCAAGATATTTTTTCAGATGCTGAAGGAACGGAGCCGTCCACCCAGACTAGGTGTTTATTGAAAATGTCCTTTAGGAATGAAAGGGAAATCGACACATTCTCAGATGAAGGTACTGTAAGGGAAGGTGTCAACAGCAGATGTACATTAAAACAATCCATAAAGAGGTGTTCTCTAAATTGGAGGGAGGTGGTAGAGGAAGCAGCCTCAGCCCACTGGGAAGGAAAAAAAATAACTCTATTTGCTAAATAGGGGTAAATAAATAAGCTCATCTCGTGTTTTCTAACTTGCATTTCGGAGAGGAAGTAGAGATTAGAACAGTATTTGCTGGAACCATAGGTGCGTCAGAAAAATAAGATAATTATTATGTAAATGGGAAAGGTAAAGGAGGTAAGGTTTCTATGCATCATTGGGTAAAATGGTAACTTGAGCATCTTACAGTAATTATGAATGTATAATATAATATCTAGATAAACCATTAAGACGATGGTAGAAAGAGAGTCAGTAGAAATACTATATTCCCAAAATGGGAATTTAGATAATGTTCAATAATCCCTTGACTGGCAAGAACACAAAAAACAAACAAAATATATAGGAAAAAACTAATAAATGTAAATGGTCTAAATACACTGAGAAGAGAGTGACATATATTCATGATTTTTAAAATTTACAAAAACTAAAATGAAAACAAAAAAATAATTCCCAGAAAACTAGAAATAGGAGAAAATTTTCTTAGCTGTATAAAATTCATCTACAAATGACATGCCTTTAGAAAATTATTTAAAATTTCATTTTGGTTTATCTAGAGTACTTTAGTGTTATCTCTTTGTACAACTTTTTTTGGTGGCTTGTCTAGATATAATATCATATAATGAAATGACTTAAAAGATTCATGTCACCATTTGACCAGTTTTATTGAGGCATAGAAATCTTATCTTCTTTTACCTTTCCCCATTTACATAAAATTATCTTAGTTATTTTCTTACCTAATTATTTTTTACCACTGAGAAGGAAGTAAAAATGTCCAGTTTCACCACTGTGTTCAACATAATAATGGAAGTAATTGCAACTAGTATAATAAATAAAGGCACACTGGTCAGAACAAAGAAAATAACATGGTTAAACCTCACACTGAAAGCACATCTATTTAAAAATAATGAGAATTTGGTCTTCATCAAATTTCAAATTTTGATGGTGCAAAAGACCCTGTTAAGAGAATAAAAAGATAAAATTTGGAGTGAGGAAAACATTCACTCATATAGATGTGACAAACACCCATGTCTAGAATAAATAGAGAGTCCTCAAAGTTCAACAATGGAACAGAAAACCACCCAATGAGAACATAGTCCGAAGACAAGAAGACACATTGCACTCAAGAAGAAATACAAATGGCAAATGAGCATTGGAAAAGATAGTCAATATTATTAATCCTTAAGGAATTGCACATGAAAACTTCAGGAAAAACATCGTACATCATGGTGGGAGCTCGTGTTGGTGGCCAA
>CM053417.1:119082013-119126657 GCA_028644305.1 Xerus rutilus | reverse complement strand
GAACTCATTAGGCAGGTTTGTTATCCGCCATAGGATGGAAGTGGATATAGTCAATAAAGTAATTGCATTTGCTGTTTCTGCTTCTGTTCTTAATTGCTGCCATGCCAGTCGGTTAAAATCAGAAAGTGTAAGGGAGGTGGCTGTCCTGTGGGGGAACCTTGAGACCTGAAGAGGCTCAGCTGGAGGAGAAGGATGTCACACCTGCTTAGACCCCTGGATGGGACCCAGGCTGCACCCAGGACCCAGCTGGAAGATGGAAGCTCAAGATAAAATACAGTGGATTTCCTTAACCATTCTTCCCTCATCTTGCCACAGTCTCAGGTGCAGTGACTAGATTCAACATCCCTCTTGCTATTTGGAACAAGCAAACTCTGTCAAGGAAGTATTGGGGACTGCTTTATGAATCCTATCCTGAGTGCGTATGTTCATGTGAAAATGAACCCCACTCTTATGCATACCAAGAATGGACTAATAAAAACAGGAAGATAAAGAAAATAAGCAAACCCTTTGAATATTCAAAATGCCAGTTTAAAAATACTTCAGTCTGACGTGCCTTCCTATCGGAAAGCTTTTAAATAAGCACAAATTAATGTGTCTTGCATCTCTGCGAACATGTTACGCAAACAGCTTATTCTTGGATTGAGTCGATGTCCGTAAACGGGTGTGTGTGTGTGTGTTTATGTGTGCATCGTATCAAGACAAATTCTTCAGGTGGACTTTTTGAAACCTGCCTGCCTTTGGTCCTGGATTTGGTTCCAGATGGCCATACGGTGGGGAGCAGAGTCTGCAGGCAGGCTGGTGACCTGATCCTGGATGGGGCCTGAGCCGCCTCTTCTGTTGCGATTAGCATCTGATAGATGATAGATGGTCCTTGTGAGGAGGACCTTTTCACCCGTGATTAAATGTGCAAGACGCAGGTTTCTGAAGATCCTACGGTGCAGGATGAAGGACACAGACGTTGCTCTTTGCAGGCCTGTTCTGGGAATAAGGACCTCATGCCTTGTACCTATAACCCCCGAGCTTCCTCTGCAGAGCTGTGCATTTGCTCAGCTGGGATGGTTACAGCCAGGACAAAAATCTCCCAAGAGGGTGAGCACCCCTCCCATGAACTACGACAGTAACGAACCACATTCAAGAAGCAACTTGTCTCTCCTTTCTTTTTCTTGCTTGCTTGTTTTGCAATGCCAGCCCTGCTGAATCCAAGAGGTGCGAAGAGAATAAGATACCTTGAAGCAAAAGTCACATCTGACTTGCAAATTCCTCAGCCCAATTATCCATTATGTCCCAGAAAATGGGTAATAACTTTAAAAAAAAGCAGATAACGGATAAGAACTCCGGCGGACCAATTAATATGGATGCTAAATATTATCTTCTTACAAACTTGTTCTCCATTCTTGGCTTCTTTTGATTTATGTAAACCGTGGCTTTTTATGTCTAAGAGATCACTCCTCGCTTTAGGAGATCCGGGGAAATCTTTCTCTTTAAGGAAGAGTATGGAACCCGTTTCTTTTGGTTGTAGACAAGAGACTTTTATCTTCAACAATGGCCTTGCAAAAGTTTATTGGGAGCCACTGAGTGCAGTGGCGCATGCCTGTTATCCCAGCAGCTCTGGAGGCTGAGGCTGGAGGATCGTGAGTTCAAAGCCAGCCTCAGCAAAATGGAGGCACTAAGCTACTCAGTGAGACCCTGTGTCTAAATAAAACACAAAATAGGGTTGGGGATGTGGCTCAGTGGCCAAGTGCCACTGAGATCAATCCCTGGTATCAAAAAAAAAAAAAATTCTATTCAGAAAGGAGGAATGTGTTGCTACCTGTAGGCAATTTCCTTGAAGAAGTTGCAAAACCCACACCATTACATAAAGTGATCCATGACTGTAATGAGCATTTCCCTAATATTTAAAAAAAGATACACATTTGTTACAACTTGGAAAGGCTATTCTGTGATAAACACTCAGGAATTCAAGGCACCTGTTAAACACAGGTATTTCCATTTGCAATCACGGTTATGGCCGTTGGCATCATTCTATGTACCTGGTTGTGTTTGCTGGCATTTGAGAATCACAAGGCATTTTGAGAGAAGATCGAAGGCACTGACCCAAAGTCAGGGGACTCGACTCTGAGACTCACCTTTACACTCGTCTGCCCTGCAAATTATGGGCCTCCAAAGCTCTTTGGGGAGGTTCAGCCTAATTCCCAGTGTGTAACATTGGAGGTTGCAAACTGTGGGCCAAATCCGGCCCTTGGTCTATTTTTTTGAATAAAGTTTTATTGGAACTCAGCCACAGACATCAGCTTCCCGATTGCCTCGGGCTGTGTGTCCTGGTAGCGTGACAGAGTTGAAAAGAGGGAACAGGGACCATATGGCCTATAAAGAGGAACACATGTACTCACCAGCCATTTACAGAAAAACCTCGGCCAACCACTGTTTGATGGCAGGTACAGGTGTGAGCGACAAGCAGCCAAGTGAAAGCCAAGCCAGCCGGGTAACCTTAGAGCCAGAATCCGCGCGCATCTGCCGCAGCTCAGCAAAACCCGCGGGCTCCGAGGGCTGAAGCCGTCCTGCACAAACCCGATGCCTGCGGACGTCCGCCCTGTTCTTAGCCACTCGCTTGCCCAATCATGCACTGATTAAAAACCACGAGGACCCACAGAGTTTACCTACTGGAAAGTGTGTGCTGGGGATTGGCACCAGGGATGCGTGGCAAAGCCCACGGGGACAAGAGGGAGGCAGGAAGGGGGAGATGTGGCCGTGAGCCCAGGGAACATCTTTGTGTTCCCAGCATTGACACAGCACTGAGCACCCGGCAACTGCAGGCAGACATAAATACGTTATTCTCCCTCAGTCAAACAGCAAAGCACCTCTGTTCTCTGCCGCTCTAGGGTTTTGGACCTAAGGCCATGGCCACACAATTTTAAATGAACAGAATTGGAAAATAAGTAAATAAATCAAAGAGCAAAGCACATGTTCCTCAGTGGAGGTCTTTTTTTGTCCGGCGTGGTTGCTGATTAAATGCCAGGTTGTGCTGGATATGGTGGCACAGGCCCGTCATCCCAGCAGCTCTGGAGGCTGAGGTAGGAGGATGGCAAGTTGGAGGCCAGCTGGGCAGCTTAGCAAGGACTTAAGCAACTTAGTGAGACCCTAACTAAGCAACTTAGTGAGACTCTGTCTCTAAATAAAAAAAATTTTAAAAAAACATAGAAAAGGGCTGGAGATGCGGCTCTGTGGTTAAGCAACCCTGGGTTCAATTCCTGGAACAACAACAACAAAAATATCCAGGCTGTTGTGAAAGTTTTCCTCCTTTCCGTGGCTCAAGTCCACAGCGACAGGGTGCCTGGCTCATGGAGAGAGTCTGGATTTCTGTTCTCCAGCTGGGACCTTCTCGCCCGCTCACCCAGCTTGCTGCTCGGGGATCTTGCCTGGGCCCCGTACTAGTGCCCAGTCCCCATCCCGCTGACCCTCTCCTCTCCTGTTCCCAAGCAGGCCCAGTACTGTCCCCACAGATGTTCTTCTCTCCAGAATAAAATAAGAAAGTGAGATCCGCGGCACCGGCTCCTGCCGGTCTAGCCAGCTGAGTTCCGGTATTCAGGGACTAGGTCCGAGGAGGGACTGCTGTCCTTTGAGGCAGGAGCCTGGCCCGGCTTACTCTGTGCTCAGGAGGCCACTCCTCCATGCACAGGATTTGTAGGTAAGAGTGACACCCTGAAATCATCTGGCACATCCTTGGACGTAAGGACCTTCTTGTGGCCCCGTTTGGGTGCTCGCTGACAGATCTCTAACATGCATGTGAAACACACCCTCGAGATGACGCCGTGCTGCTGGAGGAGGGTGCTACATGTGCACACGGGGACCTCCGTCCACCCTTTCTGTTGGTCCCTTCAGCAAAAAGTCCTCTAGGCAGAGTCCTCCTCCGAGCTTGGAGGGACCTCAGCTCTCACATCAGCTCCATCAAAGGAACAGAAAATGAGACGTGTCCATCATTCTGTCCCCTTCCTGACCCCGTGACGTGGGGCTGCACATTAAATAAGGGGAGAGTCCTGGATGCCCCAGGCCTGTTCCCCCAGCTCACAAA
Source organism: Xerus rutilus (assembly GCA_028644305.1). Classification (NCBI taxonomy): domain Eukaryota; kingdom Metazoa; phylum Chordata; class Mammalia; order Rodentia; family Sciuridae; genus Xerus; species Xerus rutilus. The sequence goes on along the minus strand of CM053417.1, from coordinate 119,122,588 downwards.
GGGGCGATTTTTATGTGGACTCGGGAGACGACGCACCTAAAATTATCCTGAGATTCTCACAGGCATTTGCAGGTCTCAGAAAAGGATGTGTGCACATCCTTTCTCCATCGTGGTTGGAAAGAGTCCCGTGTTAAAGTGACATCACAGTGTTCAGAGAAACCCCTCTGAGCCTCAAAGGGAACAAAGGCACGGGAGCCGGGCGGTTCTTACCCTTTGAACCCCACCTGGCTTTCCTGTGCCTGCTTCTGGCTTCATTGGCGGGGGACGTGGGGATTTTAGGTTTCCTGGTCCAGAGCTGAGCTGTTCCAACTGGAAATTGTACACACATCCACCAGGGGTCTTGTTAAAATGCCCAGTCCTGCTTGGGCAGATCCGAGCTGGGGTCTCACATGCCACGTTGCCATGGGGCTCCCGGGTGGGGCCAGCGCAGCCTGTGCAGCCTGTGCCCCAGGATGGAGTTCCACACCGTGCCACAAGCAAGAGTGCCCTTTTCCTCGCTCAGGACATTTTCCCGCAGTGTGCATGCCACATATCCAACTCTGCGACATGTTTACAGGTGTGCCTTTCTTTTTCTTTTTCCTTTTTCTTTCTTTTTTTTCCTTCCAGAACATGGACAGAGGATGTTCACACAACCACCGGGGGCAGACGCTGCCTGTCTCTCCACCATCCATCAATCCTTCCCCGGTTTGCACCTTGAGATGTTAAAACAAGATGTTCTATCTGTTTCTTAGTCTGCTGAGTTTCTCTTTCCTGATTTTAATTCAATTTCATGTTTATTGTTTTTGGAAAAACAACCTGTTCAACCTCACATTCCTTTAGCACACCTCAGCTTCAACCTGGGGGCTGTTCATGGATAGGATCCAAAGAAATCCCGTATCTGGAGCTTCTCCGAGGTCTGAGGGAGTGATAAATATTTCATATACGTGCCCTACATTCATTTCGAAAGAACCCTCTACGTTAAATATTAACAGACCACTTTTTTTTTCTAATAAAGAAACCAATTTTCCAAGGTCGTCGTAAAGAATAGAAAGTAATAGCAGGTGAGACAGAATCTGAACTGTTCAGCCAGAAGTTCAAGATTGCCAAAAACTTGACAGCTTGACTGCAGGCACCGTAGGACACGGTAAGTCCTGCTGCGTATCAACCACATGGTGAAGAGCGTCCAGGTCAGCCTAAGTGACAGGAAATTGCCACCAAAGCCCAGCTGCTTCCCAGCTAGAACTGTGAGCACAGTGGGGCCAGAGTGGCCTGTCCAGCCTGTGCCCCACTGTGGAGTTCCACACCGTGCCAGAAGCAAGAGTCCCCTTTTGAGGTTTCTCCCCTGCCCAGCACTGAAGGTCACCTGAGCATCAAGTCCAGAGTGTCCATGCCATGAATGTGCAGGACCATCCAATGCAGCAGATCTCAGTCTCCAGCCCCTCAGAGGTGCAGCCCACGCTGTGCAGCCCAACGCACCTGCCCTCTCAGGGCACCGCCTTGAGCAGCCTCTGCCTGCATCCGACCACAACTCTCCACTGATATGTATTTGAATATATATGAACAGATAGATTCATATACAAAGACTGTATATAGAAAATATACCCATATTTTCTTTATATACATGCATATACATATACATGTATAAATATCTTAATGTGTGTATATATATCTTTATATATATAAATCTATATCAACATATATATTAATATAATAGAACACACATAGAAAATATATCCATAATTTCTTCAAAATTTATTGCTTCCATAACCAAGGAAGGAAACATTTCTTTTCTTTTATTTTTTCTTTTACATATTGCACTTTGGATCATTCTGAGTACCAGACTTTGATCACTTGGTGAGTCACATATAAAATATTTGGAGGGTCCTCTGTTTTACATTCCTCCTGAGAATTGTGTGAGAGAAGACTCAAAGAGACACATTCAGGATAATTCAACCTACACTCATTCATCAGAATCACATGCAGTTTAAACGGCACCCATATATCTACTTAATGATTTAGGCATGTACAAGACACACACACACTAAAAGGCACAGAGAGAAGTTCCATGTGGATATATAGATGCTGTGTGGACTGTCCCTCGGGGCTCAGGAACATGTCCCTGTAGCCAGTGTGACAGCAGAATTATCTCCTGCTTATCTGAGCTGTTACTTTTGATCCATTCAGTGCCGATACTACTTCCTGCAGCCTGCACATTTTTTTTTTCAATCTGAAGATTGAACCCAGGAGCTCATGAACGCTGATCACTGATCACACATCATCTTACCAGTAAGCTGCATCCCCAGGCCACTGTGCCTTCGCAACAGGCCAGTAGCAACCCTCCCGGGCAAAGACGGGTTCTTAGAGTGAGACATTCCTTGCTCTGTGTAGGTGTGAAATGCAGGCATTTATTTATTTGTTTTGGTACTGGAGATTGAACTCAGGAATACTTGGCCACTGAGCCACATCCCCAGCCCTATTTTGTGTTTTATGTAGAAACAGGGTCTCACTGAGTTGCTTAGCACCTTGCCCTTGCTGAGGCTGTCTTTGAACTCAAGATCCTCCTATCTCAGCCTCCCACAGTGCTGGGATGACAGGCTTGCGCCATCGCCCCCGGCTTGAAATGCAGGCATTTATAAAGTACATCTGGGCTATTCAACTTTCATGAGAGAGGAAAGGGTGTCATTATGGAAAAACAATGTCCACAGTTCCGAGGGGAAAGATTGAGGAACCTTGGTGAACTATCTGTGATGCTGACTCTGTTTATGGGAAGTTTTTGGCTGAGCACCTGCTCAGACTTCTAAAAAAATTTTTTTGTACCAGGGATTGAGTACCAGGGGCACTCAACCACTGGGCCACATCCCCAGTCCTATTTTGTATTTTATTTAGAGACAGGATCTCCTTGAGTTGCTTAGGGCCTCGCTAAGTTGCTGAGGCTGGCTTTGAACTCATGATCCTCCTGTCTCAGCCTCCTCAGCCATTGGGATTATAGGCATGTGCCATTGTGAATGGTTTAGAGATTATTTTTGATAAATTCTTTATAAATGTCTTTCTAGAAAGAAGAGTGTGCTTTCCTGCTGCGGCTTAGCAAATATCTCACATCTGTGACTTCTTAATGACCAAGAGCGGATTTTCTCCCTCTCACCGTGAATGCCCACCTAGCTAGGCATTTTGCAACCAAAGGCCACCAAGGAAGTGGCCTGACTCCATTCTGAGTGGCAGGAGTCACTTTCCACCGGGTTTATGGTGTGTTCTATTATGCCCAAATTCCTCTCTGGTGCGTTGGTGTGTATGTCGTGGGAGATGGAAAGATTCACCAAGGCTACGTAAAGTTCAACGGACTATGCTGAACCGAACCACACCTCGGTTACACCCACAGGTGATTTCGGTTAGTGACATGAAAGTCACCCATTCTGAATGCCACCTGGTGTCCTCCCCAATGCCGCTGACATGTGCGCACGCGACATTTCCATCTCCCGGGTGAGAAGCAAATGGAACGAGCCCACCCATGTCCAACGAAGCGTGTTTAAACATTGGAAGTTGAACAAATGATTTCTGTGTTAGTTTTTCACTTCTGTGAACAAAACACCTGCCCAGGACAACTCAGTGGAGGGAAAGTTTATTTTGTGCTCAGGGTTTCAGAGATTCCGTCCATGGTGGGCTGAGTCTTTGCTCTGGGTACAAGGTGGGGAAAACCAATATGGCGGAGGGGCATGGTGGAGAAACTCTGGCCTGTTCGTGGCTGGCCAGGGAGCCCAGGGATGGAGTGAGGAGAGCGTGTGCAGAGAAGAAGCACCCTTCCAGAGCAGGCCCCGGTGACCCGCCTGCTCCAGCCATGCCCAGAAGCCCAGTTACCACCCAGGCAGTGCATTCAAACAAGGATGGCCTGAGTAGGTCACAGCTGGCACAATCCACTGATCTCACCTCTGAACATTCCAGCATCCGTACAGGAGCTTTTGGGGGACATCGCACATCCCAACCATAACAAACTTGGTAAGCGATGCAAAGAGAATCCCTTCTATACCGTTAGATATAGATTCTCAAATATTCTTTATGTGTAAGCGACAGGGCCACCTTTCCCCCGCAAACAGTGACGTATGTGACCTGAGCCCAGGGCAGAAGAGGAAGGTCGGGTTAGTGAGCGCTGGTGGAGATCAATGGGACACACACTAGGTCCGTCAGCAGAGAGGATGGACTCGAGGGCATTGGTCATGCGGGGGTGTTGGGCAGCCGTCGAAGCAGAAAGCAGTTATTCAGGTAATGCATGGACAGTGACTTCTGCAATTAGCCACCAGCAGCAGTGCAGAGAATGGATGTCAGTCAGACTGTGACCCCGCTAGGTTTTGCACCCTCTCTCTGTCCCCTGGCAGAGACTGCTCTCATCTTGCCGTTTTAGTGGGAAAGCAGCACCCTGAAACCCGATGAGTAGGGGTGTGTGTTCCAATAAAGCTTTATTTGCACAAACAGGACGCAGGCTGGACCTGGTACATGAGCCGTAACTTTCCAACACCTGCTCTGCGGGAAGCTTCCGAGTGCACGAAGCCTCCTCCGCCCGGCCTCAGCCAAGGCCCGGGCCCTGATTTCTTTCTCCCTCACTTTCTCCCGCGTTCAGCATTCGCACAACAGATACTGCTTTTTCTGGCACAGTAATGACTTTGAACTTGGGCAGGTATTTCAAGGTTGGACTTCCAAGAAGCTCGCAGGGTGTCCACAGTAAATACCAAGAGGAAGGAAAAGAAGTGGTTTGCCCACGTAGGGCACGGCCCAGGGCCGCGGCGCTCAGCCTATTTGTGTCAGTTCTGAACTGCGGCCTGAAGGACTGCTCCTGATCCTCTTGCGCACCTAATAAGGGAGTGAGGAGTCATCTCCCCAGGTTCAGGGCAGGTGTGTGCTAAACCACATTGGGTTAGACGGGTAAGTGAATTGGCATTGACGGAGACCTCGCCTGATCGGATTAGACTAGAGCTCCCGGGAGATGCTAGAGCCAGGCTGGGACTCACGCAGGATGGCGAAGAGGGAATCAAGGAGAGAAGGCCTTCCCGTGAGAGCCAAGCACGCCGTGCCTGTCTGTGGGTGCCTCGCCTCTGTGCCAGGCATGGCGCCAGGTGCTGGAGATGCTAGACACTGGCCCTGGGTGGGGGAGACCTGTTGGGTGCTGGGACGCTAGGCATTGGCCCTGGGTGCTGAGACGCACGGCATTGGCCCTGGGTGCTGAGACGCACGGCATTGGCCCTGGGTGCTGAGATGCTAGACATTGGCCCTGGGTGGTGGAGACCTGTTGGGTGCTGGGACGCCAGGCATTGGCCCTGGTGGTGGAGACGTGTCAGGTGCTGGGCATGCACATCATTGGCCCTGGGTGCTGGGCATGCACGGCATTGGCCCTAGGTGCTGAGACGCTAGGCATTGGCCCTGGTGGTGGAGACGTGTCAGGAGCTGGGCATGCACATCATTGGCCCTGGGTGCTGGGCATGCACGGCTTTGGCCCTGGGTGCTGGGCATGCACGGCTTTGGCCCTAGGTGCTGGGACGCTAGGCATTGGCCCTGGTGGTGGAGATGTGTCGGGTGCTGGGCATGCACATCATTGATCCTGGGTGCTGGGCATGCTCGGCTTTGGCCCTGGGTGCTGGGGATGTCAGGCATTGGCCCTGGTGGTGGAGACGTGTCAGGTGCTGGGGATGCCAGGCATTGGCCCTGGGTGCTGGGACGCTAGGCATTGGCCCTGGTGGTGGAGATGTGTCGGGTGCTGGGCATGCACGGCTTTGGCCCTGGGTGCTGGGCATGCACGGCTTTGGCGTTGGGTGCTGGGATGCACCGCGGATGAAGGGCAGAGAGGGCTCAGCCCTGGAGGAGAGCCCTTGCCTTTTCTCCTGTGCAGCTCGTGAGTTGCTGGGAGAGCCTCCTCCAGTCCTTCCTGCTCCTGCTTCTCACAACGCCTGGCTGCTCTCGGCCCACTCGGGGATGCAGACTCTCAAGCCCGGGTGGTTGATCTGCTAGGTAACGACCAGATACTTGAAACTCTGCCATGATCTTTCCAAATAAAAGCAGCTGCTGAGATCCTTCCGGGGCTCCGCCCGCCACGTAACATAAGGACTTCATGCTTAGCCTGTTCCTCAGTGCCCAGCCCTGCCCACTGGACATCAGCGCCCTGGGTACATGTATGACTGCACACATGTGCGCCTCTACATCGATATAATTAGCCCAGTTGCTTTTCTCACAGCTCCAGTCCTGGATTCTAGACAGACACCGTTTTTTACACCCTCTCTCTGCCTTTTATTATTATTTTTTTCATGACTGTGGTTTCCGCTCCCGGAGAGTCCCTGGCAAGCTCCTCTTCACCCATCAAGACTCAGCACATGTCGTGAGTCCCCTGTGAAGCTTTCTCCCACCTTGACTGAGAGGTGTGACTCAGCTGCTTTCCCTGATGTCCCAACGACATCGAGTGGAAATGACCCAGGTGTCTGTGCTCCTGTGTGACGGCCGCCACAGCTGCTTGAGTGCATCTCTTTATTTGCCAAAGCCAGCATTGCCCCCAGCTAGCACAGGGAAGGTATTAAATAATCATTCCATGAATAAATGAACACACCAGGAAAAAAGCAAATATTGACACTGAAAATCACTGCGATATGTTGTTTACAGAGGCAAGAACTGTCCTGTTAATCCCGTTAATAATGAGATTATCACTCCTCATTTTAGAAATGGGAAAATAAAGCAGAGAACAACCCCAGAGCCCAAATACTGCACTGCCCCACGCTACCCTATCCGTGCTTGGCCGTTATGCTCCGGAGAAATCCAGCACTTGGAAAGAGTGTTCTTTCTGCTCAGAGAGAATGAACCGACCCTCATAAATAATATGGAACAAGACAACTGACTCTGCAGAGTGGAAACCTGCCTTCAAGGAGACGGAAGTGTGTTGGGAATGAGTAAGACATTTTACGTGTCCTCTGCAATCTGAATGCAAAAGGAAAACCCAAGTAGTGATTGTAAAAGAAATACCAAGCAGAAATGATTGTAGTAAGAGTCCAGGGCGGGGCATCCATAATCCTCAATGCCATCAAGCTCACAAAAACGCAAGCCCCGTGCGGGCCGAGAGCTACGCTCACCGTGGTAGAGATGTCACTCACCATGCTGGGCCACTGTTTGAATGCGGCAGGGTCTGCCTCTGAGAGAGATATTTTTTTTAAGTCAAATAAAATAATACCCACGTTCTCATTAGGTTGTCTGATTCCAAAAAATTTATTTGATTGAATACCATACCCAAGTGTGTAGGTCTGTCGGCACCTTCTCCCTCAATGCATTCAGGGAGCTTACGATGCTTGGTACTCATTTCTCCTGTTTCCGTCTAGTTCTCAACCCGTTCTTCTCTGTAAAGTAGAAGGCGATCCTGGAAAGCCTCCTGCTTGGATTAGAATCTATTGTTTGTGCAGTAGGAAGGCGTCTTCTGCTTGACCGCGTCCTGTTGGAAAGGTCTTGTTTTGTTCGAAGTTCCCCTGTTGCTATGTCCAAGGATGAACAGTTCATTGGAAATGCACTTGTAAGCCATGACATTCAGCTAATGGCAAGTTTCCTTCAATTTTGGTGAAGCATTGTTCTGACTGGAGGCTTCCTTTGTGTGTGTGTGACATGCAATGACAACAGTAGAGTGCTTAGCAATTGTCCCACAGGGCTACGTACTGACTGCTCCAAAACTACATTTCCAGCACCACCCTGGGTGGATAGGTCTCGAGATGCCGCTGAGAGGGGGAGGCAGGGGTCTGTCTCATCTCTCTTCATTCTAACAAGAGTTGTATAGCGACATTGAACTCCAACTGGATCAAAGACCTGGTTATTAGACCACAGACTCTGTGCCTAATAGAAGAAAAAATAGACCCACATCTTCATCATGTTGGATTAGGCCTGACTTCCTTAAGAAGACTCCAAAAGGGCAAGAAATAAAATCAAGAATCAATAAATGGGATGGATTCAATCTAAAAAGCTTCTTCTCAGCAAAAGAAACAATCAATGACGTGAATAGAGAGCTGACACATTGGGAGCAAATTTTTTTCATATGCATGTCAGATAGAGTACCGATCTCTAGGATATATAAAGAATTCAAACAACTTAACACCAAAAAAACAAACAACCCAATCAATAAATGGGCCAAGGAGCTGAACAGACACTTCTCGAAGAAGAGAGAATTGATCAACCAATAGATGAAGAAATCTTCAACATCTCCAGCCATTAGAGAAATGCAAACCAAAACTACTCTAAGATTTCATCTCACGCCAATCAGAATGGCAGTTATCAAGAATACAAACAAGCCGGGCACGGTGACACAAGCCTGTAATCCCAGCACTTTGGGAGGCTGAGTCAGCTCCACACTGTGCTGGAAGATGGAGGAGAGAGGTGCTCTCTGCTCACAGGCCAGGCAAGGTGGGCCTCCGTCCTTGGCCTCCTGAGCCCCCATGCTGCCCGGGGAAGGGAGTCAGCTCACCGCTTTTAATTCCTTGATGTCCAGCACTATGTGGGCGACCTCCACAAAGAACCCGCTGTAGAGCCAGGCCTCGAATCCCCTGCAAAGCAACTTGGGCTCCTAGGAACCATTCCCTACCCTGAGGCTATTTGCCAGGGACTTTCTATGTCATATTTTCCTAACCAAAAAAAAAAAAAAAAAGCAATTGTCCCAAGTATGCAGTCATAAGTGGCAGGCATGATGCCTTTTCTGGTACTTTTTCAAGAACTGTGTGGTCGGAAGGCCAATGTGAGCCCGCCTCTGCATTAGAGGCCAGGAAGCCTCTATCTACCAACAGAGCGCACAAGGCAGATTCTTTTTTTTTTTTTTTAATGTCTTTTTTTTTTAGTTGTTGATGGATACAATGTCTTTATTTTATTGCTTTGTATGTGGTGCCGAGAATCAAACCCAGGGCCTCACGCATGCGAGGCAAGCGCTCTACCACTGAGCTACAGTCCCAGCCCCCAAGGCAGATTCTTTTGCACAGTATAAATAGCAAGCTCTGATTTCTAAATGGCCATAATCCTCGTGCAAAGCTCGTTCCATTCAAAGGCGTAAGTGTACATCTGATTTCCAGGGAAATGCCTCCGAGGTTGTGAGACATGCACGCTGTCACAATCCCGGCTTGCAAGGGAACCGAGCCAGGGGACTACGGGGGGGACCCCACCGGTTCTGCAAAGACCCCATCTCCCACGTGGGGCAGCTCACCAGTGCCAGGCCACAAAGGGGTCCTGAGCTCCTCCTGTCTGGACCAAGGGGCGGTGCCCACAGCAGGGCTGAGAGTGGAAGACTGGATTGTTTCCCCCAAGAAATTCAGAAAGTAACTTCACTTACAAATTCCCCACCGCCGGGCCTGATGACCACACGTCGCTCAGATCGCTTTACCCCTCCACCCCCGGATACCACCTGAATTCAGCGTCAGACAAGAGGAGAAATCGTGAATGTACTTGAGCCCAGATAACCTTCCAAAGAAAGGCAAGCCAACTCCCTGTCCTGCGTGTGGCACTGGCTTGATTATTTTAAAGAGCACGCGTGCACGCTGGCTTTGCTCTGCAGAGTCAAGCTGTGGCTCTCCTCTTTGATTTAAGGCTCTTTGAAGTCACTGAAGTGTCCTTTGGAAAGTGACTTCCGGATGCAAAATAACCCCGTAAGGATCCCTCAAAACCTTCCACAATTGCTCCTGTATGAGAACCAGCCATTTGTTTTCTTCCAACTATTGTTTTCTTAAAAAAAAAAAAAAATAAGCAGCTAGAGGTCGGAAGAGCCACTCTGGATCATGAAACCAGCTGATGCAACTCTAGGATTTTTATTTTATTTTATTTTTTTAGCACACTTGAGTGGAGAAAGACTATTCATAAATACACATGGAGAGACCAGTAAAAAGGCACAGAGAAGATTTACTTCTCTTAGAAGCACTATAATGACAATAAATAAGAAGAGCAGAAACGCTGGCGTAGCTAAGTCAGGAACAGCAATGGAGAGACTGCATTCCAACTCCAGTTCCTCCCCTGTCGATCACAGCCATCCGGCTTCTACGTCAGACATTCTGAGTTCAGACACTGCGTGCCGTGCCAAAATGACTGGCCTCAAAGATGTTGGTGAGGATTTCGTCCAATATTGCACCCAAAGGCTAAAGAACATAGTAGACACTCAATAAAACGTACGGAAGATTGCTGGAGTTATTTTTAGACAGGAGTTACAACACAACGTAATTATACGTTCGAGACGTAAATGCCTAATCTTCCTTCGCCTGAGAGGATTATCTCTGTTGATCCCAAGGAGACAGGATTTGAAAATCCTCAAGGGTCTTCTCTAGGTGCTACATTATTTCCCATTAAAACACCATGTTTCCAGTACAATTCTACAATATCTAGGCTTTGCTTATCATGTATCAAAGTGGGAACAGGTAGATACATACGCCTATCACCCATGTTCCTTGGGATTCTTGTGTACCACGCCTCTTCCCGGCAGTACCACCTGCACAGGTTGCATGTTATAGGACTGAGGGAACCCCGTTACGCGTCCGTCCTGTAGAGAATGAAGCCAACTCCAGGGGAAAAGGATGGCGAGGCCTGTCCACAGCCCACCTGGCCCCGCTCTGGGCAGCAGTCGCTCCTCCTGGCTAGGGTCAAGATCCCTCTGGAAGGGGGTTTTAGGATGTACCCTCCAAGCACACCTAAGAGTCCCCTTATGGCCAGTGTTACACAAAGCAGCAGGGAATTTAGGGCTGTGTTTTTAGGAGGGGGATGCTGGTCTCTATGTTGTGCCTCAGGCTGGAGAAATGCTAGCGGCCCGGCTTGCCTAGGGGAGAGTGAGCAGCCAGAGGCTCAGCTCACAGGCAGGGACGCGAAAGGGAGTCTGGGGAAGGAGGCTTGGTACCGTGCACCAGCCCCTAAGGCTGTGGAGGCTGGTTGACGAGAGGCTAAGACCATGATGCAAGACCAAGGTGAGGAGGCTCTCTCCTTCATCTCTGTATGTCCAGCGGGCCATCCTCCACCGTCCCCAATACCTTCCCCACACACCTGTGCTGGTCAGTGGTTTGCTGACCCATTTCCATGTGTATGTATCGCCTGCTTCTCTGAGGTCCACACCAGTGGCCATCCCTCCATCCCTAGAAGAAGACCATGAGTCCCAAGCAAGCAGAGTGGGAAGGAGACCCCTGGGCCATCCTGAGGCAGACACAAGGTGTCACAGCCTTAAAAGAGACCTGCCCTTTGCGTGGCCGGGGCACTGGGTTTCAGCCTGTGGCCCAGTGAGCAGCCAGGGCTGGTTATGAAGAATCGGTCCCATTCCTGGCCCCGATCTAAGAACAGAGGCAGATGGCCCTGCTCTCGGGCACACATGTCTTTGCCAAAGCGACCTCATCCCACCGTGACACAATCTTTCCCGTCTTACGACATCAAAGGTCTACTCATACTTTCTAAGCACCGAAATGCTCCGTGGTGGCCGAGCAGATCTGAATGAGAAGGAAGTCCTTTTAGCCTTTCCAGCTCAACACCCATGTCTGGAGTCACAACCCAGCCAAGAAACCACCATCTATCTATCCATCACCGGGCCGTTTCGGGAATCAGTTTGGGGCAAGTTCACTATTATTTGCAGGGAAAAGCCCCTGGGCTGCTTATTTTGTATTGTGTGACCTTGTAGAACATGATGAGAGCCTGCGAACACCATTCGCAAGTGATACAGCCTTTTGGTACCCAATGCAATGCTGTGGTCCATGACCAGGCAGCACAGTAGGTACAGCAAGCTTTACATCCATCCAGCGAGACTCCAGGGAAGAGGAAATTGCTTTAGGGATGGAGGGAGTCAACAGCTGTCACCAAACTTCAAGATGTGGCCTGGGGTTGCACCTGTGGCTCTACCACAACAAGATGGCGGCCCATCCCATTGGTGCCCTTTGGCGGTTCCATCGACACCCACCACTGTGAGACGGCGCCCCTGGAGTTGTCATTATCACGGCATCTGCAATAATTGTGGGCAAACGTGCTCAGCAGTCTTGAGAACATCCCTCTCCAGGCAGGGTTTGGCATCCCGGTCCTGGCCACCTGCTTAGAGATTCCTGAATGTGGGTCCCACGCAAACAACAGCGTCACAGGGAGCTCTGTGCTCCTTGGTACACGGACATTTCACCCCGCATCACACCCTGCGCATGCAAATCAAAGCTTCTGCTGTACTAGGCTAGGATCCAGCCCCTGAGGTCGACCCCCTGCCCTGGGATCCTCTGAGCGTGGAACACAAACACAATAATCAGCAACGCGAGAGGCATCTGCAGTATTAACTAGCTTGCAACCCGCAAAACCCGGCAAGACTCCTCTCCGTAAATTCCAATCACTGCTCACAGAGACTCTGAGGAGTCATATCCTAGGCAACGGGAAGTTGCCCTGTAAGGCATCTTCCCACGTGTTTTACCAAATTTGCCATATCTGAGCGTGCATTTAAGCAGAAGAGTTCCTTACCTCCGCTTCGAGTGCTCCTGCTGGAAGTCAGAGCTGTCTGCAGCAAGTCACTCCAAGAACACGCAGGAGGAGACTGGGGTCTGGCCCCTCACCTCAGAGGAGAAGGCTTAGCATCCTCAGTTTGGGATGGGCGCACGGAGGACTTGTCTGCGATCATGTGAGAAGAGGGAGCTTTACACAAGACACAGTGGCCCTGTAGACATGAAAATGGCATCTTTGGTCTCGACTCCAAAGGACATGTAGTCAAGGAATTGCTTCTCCATCATGAAGACCATTTCTGAGTGGACACAAACGTCTTCTAGTTTAGAGAACCATCACTGGAAGAAGCTTGAGACATCAGGTAGCATTGATTTCAGCCACGGAGCAAGTGATTTCTTATGCACTGGGATTCAAATCTGTGACGCTGGGTGTCTAGGCCATGGAGGTCAGAGAGGTGCACATAACTGCAAATCCTCAGAAGCAACAAAACTCTCTTGAGACCTCCATTGGGGAATTCATGGGTTGCTCTTTCTGGGTCAGTAACTGGGGAAAAGGGTGGGAGAAAGAAGTCCGACCCATTAAGGCTCAAATGCTGAGACCTTTACCTGAGCAACTCACAAGATGCTGCTCATGGTAAAGTCAACACAGTGGAAAAACATGGGGTTCATGGTGAGATTCTGACTGCACCTCTTCATTTTCAATATGGTGGCCATGGACTCACTAGCAAGATGTCCAAGAACGTCAAGGAACCCATTTGGGTTCCACATGGTCCATTTCTTGAAACTGGAGTTCGAGGCCAGAGTCCCAGGTTCCCATGAAGTTGTACTTGCATTGATAAGACCTCACGTGGTAAGTAGCAATTAAATGTTGCCTTAAATGCTGTCTAGAGTCAAACGAAGCCCGTGTCTGTGGGTTCAAGAATGTTCCAGTAAGTTAGAAACTTACTATAAATTGATAATCTTCTTTACTTTTCTAACCCCAGTCTTGGAGACACAGTGAGCCTCTGTAGATCCTTGGAGACATTTGGGTATTTAATGATCTCTTGAATGGGGCCAGGGTGGACTCCACCTTCCATTCCATCTCTGGTGGGCAATACCCTACAGAGTTCTTTGGAAAAGAAAAGAGAAAATGCATTCAATCAACAATAGAGTCACATACACATGTTCACTCGAACCTGTCATTATTACTGGAATAAAAGGGCCACTAGTTTAATTTTTAATAAATCCTTATCCTTGGGCAGATGGAAATCCTCAGTAAAGAATGAGAAAATACCAATAACTGACTCAAAGGAGGGAAAATGTTGATAAGGATGTCAAATCAAAAGAAGCAGGTTCTTTAGTGAGCAAAGAATGATTGTCACATTCTCGGATGGAAAAAAAAAACAAGTAATGACATCATAATAAAATGGAAAGAAAAAAAATTACTTTGAAGAATCAATTCTGGGCCATCTTAGCCAATGACTATTTTTTATTGTATTTTTACTTGTTCTTTTTAGATAACATGACAGTCGAGTGCATTTTGACATATTGTACACACACATGGAGTCTAACTTCCCATTCTTGTGGTTGTATGTGAGCTGGAGTTTCACAGGTCGTGTGCTCATATATGAACACAGAAAACTTATGTCCCCTTCATTCCATTCTCTTTCCTATTCCCATCCTCCCTCCCTGCCCTTCATTCCCATTTGTCTAATCCAATCAACTTCTATTCCACGTCCCCGCATTGCGTGTTAGTATCAGCATATCAGAGAAAACATTCAGCCTTTGGTTTTTTGGCATTGGCTTATTTCACTTAGCACAATTGTCTCCGGCTCCATCCATTTACCAGCAAATGCTATCATTTCATTCTTCTTTATGGCTGAGTAATATTCCATTGTGTATATGTACCATATTTTCTTTATCCATGCATCTGTTGAAGGGTACCTAGGTAGGTTCCATAGCTTAGCTATTTACAGATTGGGATGTTCAGTCAAATGAAGAATTTACCAAGAGGTAAAAGGGAAAACTTTTGAAAGAGAAGAAAGTATGAATTAGAGTCTACCATCTTGATTTTTTATGCCTTGATGAGACAACCCTCATTTTCCATTTCTAATTCCCTGGATAAAGTTTGCACAGAGCTTTGTACGCACAATGCAAACACCCTCCACTGAGCTTTATTTAATTTTTGTTTTTTAATTTGAGACAGTCTCACTATGTTGCCTAGCCTGGCCTCAAACGTGCAATCCTCCTTCCTCAGCCTCCCGAGTTGCTGGGATTACAGGCGTGCATCACGATGCCTGGATTGTACAGTTCACTGAATCACAGGTGTTAATTCTCCGACTCCCCTCTCCCACTTCTGGAGAGTACTTAAAATGATGATTTCCATCTATCAGTGTTTCCTAGATATGTGGGTGATACGAACAGAGTAAATTTGCAAATGATAATGTTCCATATTTTAGAGGAGTCTGTCCCCCCCAAAATCCTTAAAGATAAAAATAAAATGGATAAATAAGCTCCCCAGGGAACCAAAAACATCTGTGAAATGAGATGCATCGCAGTCAGCTCTTTGTGGCCGTGACAAGAAGGACCTAGAGTAGTAAAGTTGACTTGGGTTCACGCTGTGAGAGGTCTCAGCCCACGGTTGGGAGGCTCCATTGCTCCGTGCTCGAGATGAGCCAGAACATCATGGTGGAAACACAGGACAGAGGGAAGCTCGTCAGCTCATGGGAGCCAGGGAGCAGAGGCGGCGGGATGGGACCAGGGACAAGACATAGTCCCAAAGGCATGGCCCCAGTGACTCCTCCCAGCAATGCGTCTGACTACAGTTACCACCCACTAGTTCATCCAGCTGTCCAGGGATTAATCCATCAGGTGGCTTTCTCTGCAAAAGCTGACCGTCCGGCAGCCTGGCTGGGCCCCGCCGGTGGCTTCAGAGTGGAAGGCGCCTCTGTCACAGCACCATTTCTGCTACCGTGAGCTAAGGGTTGAGTTTCGGCCCCACCCCTGGGTCTCAATGCATTGAGGTTCATTAACTGTTCTCCAGAGACTGTGAGCGCCCGTCCCCAGACCCAGCAGCTCTCAGGAGTTCAGCCATGTGTCAGCCACCCTTCTATGACAAGGACTTAGAACATAGGCCTGGGCGAAAAGCAGCGACACACCACTCAGGTCTGCAGGTGCTCGATGGGAGCTGAAGCTCGGGGTCTCCGCCTTCATTTTGTACCTGCGCCCTCATTATCTGAAGCTTGGTGACCTGCTCAGCTGTGCCCATGGGCACGTCCCTTATGGAAAGAGCGTTCATCTCCACACGGGGCATACAAGTTTCACCCGCTCTAAGGTTAGCTGGCCTGTGCCATCCCCCTTCGAGACGGAGGCCAAGCTTGCAGGGACATTGGCAGCCTCCTGTGTAAATGGACGTGGTACCCAGGCGTCTCCGGCCCTTGCCCTGCACCTTCCTGGAACCCTGGAACTTGCCGGCAGATCGGGCCAGGGTGAGACGGACCCCCGGGGCAGGAGGATTCTCCCACAGGAACTCAGATGCCCCCTTCCAGGATCACGGGTCTGATCGGCCATATCCTCCTGAGACCACCTGCTCAGGAGGACGAGACCTTTCTGGAGCCACCTGAGAGAACCATGTGAGGAAGACCAAGGCTGCTGGCTTATGCAACCCCCAATTCGCAGGAGGCACAGATCAGCACCCCAAGACGGGCCTGCCATGCTGGGTCTCTCTCTGCCTTCCCAATGCGGCCGTGTTGATCAAAGTCCTAGACCCCAAAATACCTGGGCTAGACCTCACCTGGACCACAGGAAAAGAGATGAGATTCCTGCTCGGTCAGAAGGCACGGGTGGTGTAGGCCGTGGGATGCGGGAGGCAGGGCTTCTTTCTACCCTCATGAAACGATGCCCAACAGGACGGGGCAGACGCTTGACCGCTCGTCCCTTCCATCTTTTTTAAAGGAGCCGATCTGCAGTGCTAAAACGACTGTGCAGACACATTAAATGGGAAAGGATTAGGGCGTGTCGTCAAAGCCAATGTGACTCCCAGGTCTTTGCAAAGATTCTCTCCGTTGCAGTAGATAAGTAAATCACTCCGTCCTGCCGGGTAACTAGACTCAAAAATAAGGCACTGTCGACTTCAAAAAAAAGCCAGGAGAGGATGTTGAATGTTCTCACCACAAAGAAATGATATCTGTTTGAAGGGCTGGATTTGCTAATGACCTTCATTTGATCTTCACACCGTGGATCCACATATCGCACTGTGTGCCCTGAAAGCCCATTTTTAAAAGAAAGAAGATTCCCAGGATCAGAAAATCAGTGTAACATTACATTCACAGAAAACTATACTCCTTTTGATCCATTAATTAAATCAGATCACTGAGTGGTTGTTTTTTTTTAAATGCTTTCTGTCCCCACAAAATTTAGTGTGATCGGGCACATGCAGCCTCCATGCGTGCTCCCAGATTTTCACCTGAGCACTAATTTGGTTTCACAGTGCTGGTACACTCAGGGGTTTGCTCTGCACTCTTTTTTTTTTTTTAATATTTTTTTAGTTGTAGATGGACACAATGTCTTTATTTTATTTATTATTTTTATGTGGTGCTGAGAGTTGAACCCAGGGCCTCACGCATGCGAGGCAAGCGCTCTACCGCTGAGCCACAATCCCAGCCCCTGCTCTTCCCTCTTAATCCAGAAAAAAAAATCGGGTGGTTCAATTGTAGTGGACACACTGACTCCACGGACAGGCCCCGGGGCCTCTTCACCTCTGTCCGTTCCAGGGTGATGTTTCCACATGCACGCGTTGGGTGCTTTTCCAAGCTTGGGCTTTTGAGAAAGGCTTCCCCAGGATGATCCCTCCAGGGTACACCTCCTCCGATGGCCCAGGTGGCCAGCACACCACGACGTCACTTACACTTTGATCAGAGTGAACCCCCCTGTGGATGTCAATCACCCGGTGGAAAAACCCCCGTGCATGTCAATCACCCCAGGAGGTGGTGGGCGCAGAAGAGACTGGAAGAGGAGCCCATGTGTTTTAATGAAGATGCAGTCACTTGTCCCCTGAGCAAGGACACTCCTGAAAGGCTCCCAAGGCCTAACTGGACCACAATGCAGAAGACTCAGGAAGCTGCCCAGGGCTCTGCTCAGACATTAACCTTCTTTTTGTGCTATTTCTGCGGTGGGGTTTGGCTCTGAAGTTAGAGCCTCCCGCTCCTGGGCTTCTGGTGGATCCTGGACGGACGCCAGGCCCAGGAGTCCACGCGGGCGGCTGTTCAGGGAGGCTGATGAAGACTACCAAGTATGAAATACAGATCTGGAGGCGTCAGAGGAGAATAAATTGGGGTGACATCGTGTTTTGTCCTGCTTCGGAATGACCCCAAAGTAGAATTTCATTTCCAGTCTCAGACCTGAGGCAGAGACAGCCTGTCCAGCTCCCTCACATCTAAAAGTCTGCACACAAGCCTCCCTCCAGCGTCCCAGACCTCGGTTTTATCCACTGTGCAACCAAAATAAAATTCAGGGGCCTGCTTGGTGGCAATAACCACTTAGATGGGAAATTTGCAAAAACTTGAAATCACAAAGGAAGAGAAATCAAATGTATGAGTGGCAATCAGGGTCCAGGATATGAAGGGTTTAGATAGAAGGAAGAAGACCCAGGAAATATGCATTCTAACAGCCTGGGAAGAAAAACACCCAACCCAGCGTGCTTAGAGGAAAAGAGCTTGCATTAGAGATACCCAGGACACTGGCGCGTCACCAAGAAGCCACAAGGTGCCCCGCACGGTGGCGCACACCTGTCATCCCAGCGGTTTGGGAGGCTGAGGCAGGAGGATCACAGGTTCAAAGCCAGCCTCAACCAAAGTGAGGCCCTAAGCAACTCAGCAAGACCCTGTATCTAGATATAAAATAGGGCTGGGGATGTGGCTCAGTGGTCGAGTGCCCCTGAGTTCAATCCTCAGTACCAAAAAAAAAAAGTGTGTTTAGCTCACGGTTCTATGTGGACTTTGGGGGGAATATATTCAAACCATAGTCGATTCCAAATGGTCTAAAATAAATCTACTCTCTGACCCCTGACGGAAAATTTTGCCCAGCCTTGCAGAGAACGCATTTGCCATCGACCCCCCAGGGATAGCAATGAGCTCCACTGCTGATCGGGTCCCCTGGGCTTTCTCCTGTTCTCGTGGGAGAGCTGTGAGGAGCCGTGGTCTCGTTTTGAGGCACAGAGGCTGTTGGGCGTGGACTGACTTCCCCAAAGTCACCTCATGGCCATTGCTGGGGTGGAAGAGGTTGTTGGGCCTTGTTTCTCGGTGGTGGTTTTTATTAACAAGTGACGACTCCATGCAGGAACAGGAGGAAATACAAGGCGTCACCAGGGTCCGGACTTCTTGGGCCCCTTGGTGGAGGTGGGGTCCCCACCCAGGCAAGAAGCAGGGGGCTCTGGCAGCAGCTGAGCTGGGAGCCGGCAGCGGATTCCACGTTCTCGGGATTCAGGGAGAGCAGCCGCAGGAGGATGAGGATGGCCTGGGCCCTTCTCTGTCCTGGGGCTCCCCTCCGCTTCTCCCCAGCCCTGCTCCTCGTGATCTACCAACGAGGAATGAAAAACAGCACACGCTGACTCTCTTCCCCCCACCAGGGGAAATTCTGGGGCCTGCATCTCATACTATCACCATGCAGCTGACCGTTCAAACCAGCCTCCTGCATTTGAACCCTGCCTCTGGCTGCAGACATTTTCTCACTCACCCTGTTCTTGATCACCAAAATTTGTTTCCTCCATGAATTTGATATATCTCGTAAAAATCTTTCAAAACGTACAACGAAAAAGTGAGCAGATGCCTTTGTTCGGTGCTGTTATGGTAGAATGCCTGAGAGGGAGTCGTTTCTAAAGAGCAGAGGTTTGTGTCTCATGGTTGTAGAAGCTGACAATCCCAAGGTCAAGGGGCCTGCACTGGGGAGGGCTTTCTTGTGGCAGTATCCTCTAGTGGAAGGTGGAAGGACGGGAAAATGTGTGTGCGTGCATGGGGCACAGGGACAGAGGGGGACGGAGATCAGACTTGCAGCCTCAAACCACTTTACACTGCAGTGAATCCATTCATGAGGGCAGGAACCCTGGCAGCCTCGTCAGCAGCCAGAGGTGCCCTTCTTAATCCTGTTGCATTAGTGATTAGGTTTCCAACACGCCCCAGCCGCAGCAGTGATGGAATCAAAATACTCAACTCTATGCTCTCTTCGGAAGAGGGACAGATTTGACAGCAGAAAACAGAAAGGACGTCCCAGGAAACGGAGAAGGAACATTAGCCAGCCAGAAACATGAAGTGGCCGCCGGCCCCGGGTTTACCTAAATGCCATGTTTGTGCTAACGCCATGCATGTTTTATTTTCACTTGGCAGGAAAACTGACACTTGGGTCGCTACCAACAAGCCGTTGAGCTTGGGGGTGACGCAGCAGCTGTCCAAGGACATAACCGTGGTTGAGTTGTATGTTCTTGCCTGCTCGGCCTGCGTTCCAGTTCTAACGGGGAAGCTGGGTTTGGAGCGTGGGTGACGGTGATCCAAACGGGCGTTTTCAGGGTGGTTTCCGTGTTCTTTGACCTCAGCAGAATGAGCCCAAGGCAGTGGCGTGCGGTGGGCACAGCACGAGACTAGATGGCAGGGCACTGAGCAAGGGAAGAAAATGGTCAGCATGTTTGCAGCTGGGGGCGAGGCCCGGTGCTTCTCCTGACGAGCTGGGCATTGCTGCCACGCTCCCAGCTTCCTGGCAGCCAGCTCTGGACAAAATGCTTGTCATGCTCGCAGGGGACCTAGAGGCACGAAGCTGAGCGCCTGCGTAGGTGCAGGAGGGGGCGTGCTGGGGGCGCGGGCAGCAGTGTCCAGGGCGAGCTCGGCCCAGGGAGCTGGGCAGAGGACTTGGGGTCTGGATAGCAGAGATCCCTGGAGGGGGCTGGCAGGGCAGCTGGGCTTTGAGGGAACACGAGCTTCTGGTCCTCTGGTAATTTGGAAATGGATTATTTTAAAGGGTGGCCGGTGGGCACCTACATAAGACAGTGGAGGTCACTTTCAGTTAGGATGGGCTCCGTCGTGAGCAAGTCCATCCAGACTGAACTCGTTTCCCTGGACACGTGAGTACCTGAGTTGCTTAGAGCCTCGCCGTTGCTGAGGCTGGCTTTGAACTCGCGATCCTCCTGCCTCAGCCTCCCAAAGTGCTGGGATGACAGGCGTGCGCCATCGCGCCCGGCTACTGGCAGAATTCTTCTCCTATTGCTTCATCTTCCTGCTCTTTCCCTTTCTCTCCTTCTCCTTTTTCTCCTCCGGCATCTTGTGGACCAGGTGCCAGTAAGGTCAGGATCAGCTTAAACTCAGGACGACCTGCTTAGGTGATGGATGGCCACACTGAGCCATGCTTTCGGTTGGTTTTTCGTATTATTTTTAACGTTCCTCCTTGACTGTGGCGTTGGTCTGGCTTTTAACTAACCACTTGGATAGGGAATGGGTTGTCCTGGGGATCGGGGTTGCAAATCAGGGGAGACTTTAAACTATTCTTTGATGTTTATTTGTGCCAATTCACAGGAACAAATTTGGATCCACCGTGTGACTTTGGGAGACCGACTTAAGCGAATGGAGCGGCGTCAGTGAGTGGGGTTCTGTCCTGAGTGCCCGCCCTGGTCTGCATGTGCTTTCAGCATGTGCCCCTAAGACTCCTGAGTTGCAAGCTGGGTCCTCAGTGTGGGATGCTGGGAAATGGTGAGGGACTGTCCCGAGGCGGGACCGAGCGCAAGGTCCTGAGGTCACCCGTGCCCTCCGAGGCGGGACCGAGCGCAAGGTCCTGAGGTCACCCGTGCCCTCCGAGGCGGGACCGAGCGCAAGGTCCTGAGGTCACCCGTGCCCTCCGAGGCGGGACCGAGCGCAAGGTCCTGAGGTCACCCGTGCCCTTGGCCCTTGGATGGGATGAAGCGCTGTTCTGGGACCCCTGCTCAATTGGAGGCGCCCATGCCCGTCAAGGCCTGGATCTGACCACACCCAGTCTCCGGCTCCTGGTCCAAGATGTGCCCTCTCCCTCCCACGTGTACCCCAAACATTGCTGGGCGCCACGATGTGCTCCAGTGGAGAGGAAGGGGCCTTGCAGACGCTAAACCTACAAAGCAAATAAACATTTTTTTCTTTCATCAAGTTGGGGTGCCTTAGGTGATTTTTACAATAGTCAGAAATGGAACAAAACGGGGCTTAATAATATTTCCAGCGAAAGGGAACCTTAGGGAACCAAGAAAGAGGTGCACGACGGGAAGAGCTGGGAAAGAGAAACAGGGCTGGTCTAGGGTGCGGACAGGGGAGACTGGGGAAGAGCGAGCAGGTGGTACGGCCCGTGGGCTGGAACCGGTCCTGATGTTCTGTGCATCTGGTGACTTTGCCGTACCTGCGTCCACATTTCTGGGCCCAGCTGGTGAAGAGCATCCTGCTATAGCCACGGTACCCGACCTCAGGCAACTTCTCTCAACACACACTGTGTGTTCAATTTATAGCTTTTAACAAAGCAATAATTAAACAACGATGTACCTTCTCTCTCCCCAGACATGCTAGGGGAAATCCAGGTAACCAAGGGCCACATGGATCTCTTTCATCTCTGTGTTCCAAGTGCCCGGAACACCGTCTCGGAGAGACATAGAAAACACCTTGCAAACAGGCTTGAGTGAAGTGTGAATGTGGCTGGCCAATTGAGTGACTTCCTTGTACAAAAGAAAATTACATAGAAAATCCAGTGAAAAAAAATAATACATTAAATTTTCTCAGAATATTATAGTCTGAAAAATTATCTATACATTATAATACATGGAACACTAGTAAAATCTGATCACTTATTAATTCATAAAGCAGGTTATCAAAAAATTTTACCAGAATGCTAGTATGCAGCATTTTATCTCCACCATACATCAAGTTAGAAATCAAGAACCAAGAGATAAATAGAAACTGCGATACAGAAATGTAAATATACACACGGAAGGAAACTCAGGAATCAGAAAAGGAATCATAATGGAAATTGAACATACATGTAAACAACAATATAATATATATTTAAATAAAAGAAACTAATAGAGCAGTAGCTAGGTGGGAAGTTAAAGCCTTAAATGTTGATACCAGGTGAGAGAGCACAGTGGAAGTCAATAAATTGAGCAAACAATAAAGGAGATTAGAAAAGATTTAACAGGTTAAATCTCTGTGAAGTGGACAAAACAAAGTACTAAGGCTGAAAAATCAACCACGAGATTGACTAGGGAAGAGAGATGAGAGAGAGAGAGGCAGAGAGAGAGAAAGAGAGAGAAACACAGGAAGCACAGAAAAAGCACAAAGACACATTGTTGGATTTCAAAAGTATAAATGGTGCAAAAATTAAATATTCAAGATCCCAGAAAAACTTAACTGACTCAATAAGAGACACAGAAACTAAAAACCTGAGCCAACAGTTTGAAAATCTATCCACAAAGACAGACCCAGGACCAGATGGTTATATGTGTTGATTCTTGTAATACACAAATAAAACCAAATCAATACAACTCTCCCAGAAGACAAAAAATCAGAAACTTAGTCCTAATTATTAGGACACTAGCTAACTTTAAAAACCAACTCTTCCAAAAAATTAAATTGTATTAAATACAGGAACAAATATCTTAAAACAAAAATCTCCAAAATATCCATCAATGTCTAGAGCAAAATAACTACCTTATGAAAAATTTAAGTTTCTTTTGAAAAGCAAATATGGATTATAATAACCAGGAAAAATACTTATGTGCTCCATTTTAAGAGATTAAAAATTTAATAAGCTCATTATCTATGCCTTATACTTTTTAAAGATCCCTAGCAAATTAGGAATAAGAAAGTAACTTTGTACCCTGATAAATAATATATATATTTAAAAATTTATTGGAAACATGATATTTAGTGGTGGAAAAGCAAAAATATTCTTATTTAAAATGAGATATGAAAATGTTGTTACTGACTCCTTTCAGTTTAAACTGGAAATACTTTTAAAAGCCAGGGGGAAATATGATAATAATTAAAAAGGAAGAGCTGTTATCATTTATAGCTTATTCACTGTCTACCTAGGAAAGAAATCTCAGAGATTATTTAGATAAGTTATAAGAATCAATGACTAAGCAACTCAGTGAGACCCTGTCTCTACATAAAACACAAAATAGGGCTGGGGAGGTGGCTCAGTGGTCGAGTACCCCTGAGTACAATCCCCAGTACCAAAAAAAAAAAAAAAAAAGAATCAATGAGAGTTATTCAGGGTTGCTGAATACAACATAAATATTCAGTCACTTATATACCCATATACTGACTACACTATAAATTCTTAGAAGGTATCTTTCACATAAGATATAAATAATATATATGATGAATAAAATAAAATTGATTAAAAAATACTGCATTGAGAAATTATAGAAATATATTAAATATAATAGAGAAGGAAAAAAGAAATAGAGTTATAACATAATCTTAAATAGGAAGGCACAAAATTTCCAGAAAGTCACACTTTCTCTACTCAGTGTGTCAACTAAATACAATTTCAGTCTCAGTAACTACAAACGTTTTTGAGAAAAGTTGCAAGTGAATTCTAAAAGGTATATAGAGGAATGGTCTTGAATAACAAAGATACTACAGAGAAAAAGAGGTAGATGGGAAAACTTATTCAGAATTAGTATAAATTTATAGTGATATCTATATGGGATTGAGTCTATAACTGACACATGGGCTAATGAAAAGGTAAATAATCATTTCGTATGAGAACAGACAGATTGAACAAAGAAAGAATCAAGATCCCAGAAACAGAACTAGAATAAACACAATTTTCATATACAACAGAACAAGCTTCTCTGATGTGCTGGAAAATATACAAACAAATGGTGCTGATACCAGTTGTTATTTATAGACATGGGGAAGAAAAGCCGTGAAACTCCACCTCATCATCTACACACAAATTAAATCCAGATGACTAAAAAATGTAAATGCCAAGGTTAAGCCATAATAATTTACAAGACAATTTAGGAGACTCTGATGTCTCCAAGTAGGAAAGGATTTCTTAAACTGAATAGAAAGCATCATAAGTCACAATGGAAAAAAAAACAAACTTGACAACTCAACAATTTCTTTTGTCAAATGATACCATAAAGAGAAAAAAATTCATAAATAAAAGATGCTATCTGCAAGACACAATTTACAAAGGCTTAGCTTCTAGAATACATAAATGAGTCCTAATGATCAATGTAAGAGATAAGCGGTCCGGTAGTGGAAAAACAATCAGGAAAATCAAGGAACTAGGATCTTATGGAAGAGGAAATAAAACTCATAGGAGAAGATGTTCCATTAGTTATAAGCAAAATGAGATATAAGTATTCAACACATTGTAAAAAAAAATTGAAAATCTGTACAAAGATAGCCCATGTCAATTACCAAGGTGACTGGGAGGGAATTGCAAATGGCGGGTTTTCATGGGAAATGCTGAAGTTTTACAGGAGAACTCCAAAATCTGCTTCAAGATGGCCAAGTATTCTCTTCTACTCCAGGCATAGAAAAACTAGGTCCTTTGTGAGACTGGTGAGGAGCTTTCTTTGGAGAAATGAGTGCCATGCTGTGGGCAACTTTACCCATTGGAGGGAAGGATGAGTTATCCATGCTTCCAACTCTAAAGAGTGGCTTCAAGGGGCTTCTTACAGTGCTTTGAAAAGCTCCCTGAAGTTGGAAGACATGGATGAGTGTGTCCATTTCAAAGGAAATTAAATTGGACCTCAGACTGGGTTCTGACTCCCATGTGGGGACAGAGGGTGACAGAGGATGGGTAGAGCCAGAAGGACTGCCGTCATGGGATTAAGCCACATTTCCTATACTAGATGGAGCCCACCAGAGAGAGCTGGCATGTAACTGCCATGGAGTCCTGAATACATTGGGGACTATAGATATTCACCCAAAATACAGACACTGTTTTTCATTCCCTGTCAAGAGGTTTAATGGAAAACCATCAGAGTCTTGGAAAGCAGCCATGAGAAAAAGAAGCAATTCCAGCTCTCTGCATCCCACAGGGGGACCTCTCCTCCACTTATCCATTCAAGGAGAAGAAAAGATGAAATGTCAAGTAAGTTTAGGAGTTTTAAGTATTACATGTTCCAATTTAAGATCATTAAGATGGAAATCATCCCTTTAAAGAGTATGGAAGACACAGAAACAAACATTTTAGGCTTGGGTCTACATAGTGCATATAAAGCCACATGGAAGTAAGCACCAGGAGAGAGACAGAGGGATGGACCCAATGGCCGACCACCTTTATGGAGTCCAGGGCTTTATCCAAACAGTTTGCCCATAAGGAGTTTGAATTGGAGGGTTTAAAGGAATTAGGCACAAGTTCCAGGAGATGATGCTGTAACTAAGAGGTGGTCACTAGCGTATCTGCACAATCTATGGAGGATGAGGGAGTCAGGAGAGCCAGTCAGGAAGCCTGCATCTAGCTGTCAAACAGAGGTGGTCATCAAGAGGAGATTGCATATGGCGGAATCATGCTTTAGGTACATGTCCTCCAAAGGTCATTGTGTTAAAAGCTTGACCTCCCTAGAGTGTCATTACTGGAACCTTTAAGATGTGAGCCCTGGTGGGGGGAAGTTAGGCTTTTGGGGGGTGTCTTCAAAGGGGACTGATACTGTCTTCCGCTTTCTGTATGATGAGCTGATTGGTCTTGCCCTACCGTGTGCTCCCACCATGACATGCAGCCTCTCCCCAGGCCCAAAGCAACAGAGCCAATTGATCATGGACTGGAACCTCTGAAACCATGAACCAAAATGAACCTTATCTTTTTTATAAGTAAACTACCTCAGGTATTTTATTATAGCAATGGAGAGGTTATGTCCACAGGGAGATATCTGCATCAACCGCATAGAGGAAATGGGAGGAGGTGGAGAACCAGAAATTATGTAAAGAGTGATGTGAGCCCTCTTTCTGGGCTAAGAAAGCTCCATTTGTATTCAAAATGGATGCTGAGGCAACCTAAAATTACAAGAATTCATCTGGGGGTGTAGCTTAGTGGAAGAGGACTTGCCTAGCATGTGGGAGGCCCTGGGATCAATTCACAGCACCATCAAAAAATTAACAAGAATTCACTACACCGGTGGAGGCAGACATTCCAATTCCTGAGAGGACGCAGATTTAAGACCCAGTGCAAGGGGGATAGTTTGATTTTTGAGCATGAAATGTCTCTCCAAGTGTTTCAAAACACAATAGAAAGTCACCTGCTTATTTAACGTTCTGGCCTTATCTTATTTTCATAAGGGTTACAACGATAAAGAAAAGCTAGCGCATGCACACACCCATTTGTGAGACCCGTCATGATGGAAAGAGGACACAGGATGGAATTCAGGAAGGGATCCAATGGGAGGAGACGGTGGGGACATTTGGTGATCAAAGGTCATGGGGTGGTGATGGATGTATTGTTATTCTCGATTGTTTAATCATCGTTTGCAAGTATTTAATGTTTAGTGTGAAACAACACTTAACAGGAAACCATAAAAATCCAGAAGACAATATTACACTAAAATTTTATTTTTGTTCGTAAGTCCTGATCTGAAATACGCTTTTTAATACCATTACAGTTCAGATGCCTGGTGTTTTTGAGGTTTTGGAAAGCAAAGGGAGGAATCATTTTTTCCTTCTCTCTCTCTCTACAGGATTTTAAAAAAATATTTCTCTGCCCCAGGCAATGAGCACATACCTGCAGAGTCTTCTGAAAGGGAAGCAGGGGTGTGGGTGGGGAAGACAGGATTATGGGGCGCCTTGAAAACTGCAGTACAATCTCAAAAATATCCACAGTGCTCATAGCTACGACCCTCCAGGGGATAAAATTATTGGCGATTTGCCCTTTTGTATCACTTATTGGTTTCAAGCTTTTTATAAACAGAATTAAAGAGAATTAACTAATTATGTCATTAAAGACCCAAAACATTATTTTCTGTACACATCTCTCTTCAGGTGCACTGACCGGGTCTGTAGTGCAGAAAGTAACTTCTCATTTTATGTCTCAGCCCAGTGCACAGAGCATTCAAGACACCCTAAAAATAGCCGGGCTCCACAGTGATTTAAATGTCACTCTTTCATTTATTTAAAAGTGCAAGCATGCAGCAATACATAATCCCTCTCTAGGGCTGTACTTTTCTACGTTTTGAATTCTAAAGGCTTGGTTCTTACAGACAATGAACCAAGTTTTAAGAGCAAATGAGATTTGTGTGTGTATGTGAGAGAGAAAGAGAGAGAGACACGGAGGACTGAACCTAAAGATGCTCTAGCACTGAGCCACATCCCTAGTTCTTTCTGCTTTGCATTTTGAGACAGGGTCTCCCTAAGTTGCTGAGGCTGGCCTTGAACCTGATGAGCCTCCTGGCTCAGTCTCCTCGGTCACTGGGATTACAGGTGTGGGAGTCTGTATTTGGCTCAAAGTGCTTTTTTTTTGGTACCAGAGATTGAACTCAGGGGCACTTGACCACTGAGCCATATCTCCAGCCCTATTTTGTATTTTATTTTAGAGACAGGGTCTCACTGAGTTGCTTAGGGCCTCACTTTGGCTGAGGCTGGCTTTGAACCTGCAATTGTCCTGCCTCAGCCTCCCAAGCTGCTGGGATTACAGGCGTGCACCACTGTGCTCAAGTCAAAGTGCTTTTAATTAATAAATTAATTAATTTATTTGCAATACTGGGGATCAAATGCAGGACTATGAGCACACTAGGCAAATGCTCTACCACTGAGTCACACCCCCAGTTCACAAATGACAATTTTAACAATAAAGAGGATTTAAACCACCCTGTCGTATATTTCTTACATATCTCTATAGATTGATATATATATGACTTGAATATATATCATAATAGAGTATATATATTATTTATAGTACTATCTAGTATATATAATATATAGCACTATATGTTATTGCTACTATAATTGTGTAATTAATAGTATAATATGTAATTGTAATGTATAATATGTAATATACAATAGTATAATATGTAAGTATAATAGTATAAATGGTATATTATTATATTATACTAATAATATATATAATAGTACCATTATATATAGTACTATCATAGTACTGTATAGAACTGTTATATACTATATATAAAATACTGTAGCAATATATAATAAATATTGCTATATATAATAATATATAATATAGCAATAAGAGTAATATATAGTAATATAGAACTATATTTTATATAGTTTAACATAATATATAGTGCTATAATATCTATATAGGAATGTAATATTGTTATAGTATAATATGTAATTGTAATGTATAATATGTAATATACAATAGTATAATAGTATAATATTATAATAATAGTATGATATATATTATATCATGCTATATATATTGTAAAGTGCTATATATAATAGTGCTATATATTATCTAGTGCCATATTATACAGTGATATCTATGCTATATATATCATAGTTCTACTTGATATAATATGCTGCTATATTATAGTGCTATATGTTATAGTGTTATATATATTCTGTATAATATATATATATATATATATATATAACTCATTAAGCAGACACCTGAAAGACCTGGTGTCTATTTAATGAGCGCTCATATGTCAGACTCCACCCTTGTCCCCAGAAGCACCCAGTATGGTGCTCCAGATATTAATGCCCCACTTCTACATGGGGAAAATTCAGAGAGATTCAGTGATCGGCCATGGTGACGGAATTGGATGATCACGAGACCTCCGGCTGCTTCAGTTGTGTCCCACGAAATGCACACAGACTGAGTCTGCCTTCTCCAACATGCTTGGGAGTACGGAGACTTCGTATTGGGGATTGGTTTTGCATTTGGGGGTATCTGCACGTGCCCAGTGAGACAGCTTGGCTCAGGACCGAAGTCTAAACGTGAGCTTCGCATATGCTGGGCGCGCACGTCAGACACAGCCTGAAGGAGGTTTTACGCAACCGTTCTCTGTGCCTGTGAGCTGCCTGGGACCCATCGTGTGGGATCGGGTGGAGTCCTTCCTACTTGAAGCATCGTGTCAATGCTCAAAAAGGTTTGGATTCTGGGGCATTTGGGATTTCCAGTTTTCGGATTAGGTGTGCTCAACCTGTCTATAAGGTATGGGTGACCATTTCTGCGGTGCCCTGAAGGCATAAGGAGTCACTGTGTGTTCTATGTACTCTGGAGGGACTGTGGCACGGACAGCCCCGGTGTTGATGTGCAGGGCGCTCACACGGGCTCACCGTGTAGGCACGGCCTGGGACCGAGCGCGGTCTCCACACTCCTGGCCTGAGGTCCGAATGCGCCTTGCTCTGTATCTCGGTCTCTGAGCTCTGTCCTTGGTCCTGAGCCGCCGCACCCGCAATGCCCGTGCATGCCCTCGGGCTGTCTTCACGGGCCTCCCCGTGCCAGTCTCGGGAAGGCTGCAGCAGCCCCACGTTTACTAAGGCTCCTGGGTGTGTAACAGATGCCCGCGGCAATGCCCGCAAGTGCACGTTCTCCTGCAGTTCTGCAGGTGAGAAGTCCAACTCGGGCCTCACTGGTGGCCCGGGCTGTGCTCTTTCAGCTCTTGGCGAGAACCCACCCTTCCCACCTTCCTGGATTCTGGAGGATTTGTTCAGCGCTGGGATCATGGCCTCCTCGGTCACGCACCTGCTCCCTCGTTACGGACATTACGCGGCCTGCCCTGTGCCCGCCATCACTGATGCCCCTGACCTACTGGGCACACCTTCATCAGGAGGTTCATCCCGAGGACCTGTGATCGCCCGGTTATTTTTCTACTCTCCAGACTTGGAATGCACAGGTGACGGCCTGGTGTGGCCCCCTGTGCAATTGATGAGGGAATGAATGAACAGTCCTGTGTCCACTCAGGGGGCCTCCTGTTTTTTTGTTTGTTTGGTGTTTTTTTTTTTTTTGGTACCAAGGATTGAACTCAGGGGCACTCGACCACTGAGCCACCTCCCCAGCCCTATTCTGTGTTTTATGTAGAGACAGGGTCTCACTGAGTTGCTTAGGGCCTGGCTCTTGCTGAGGCTGGCCTCCAACTCGCGATTCTCCTGTCTCGGCCTCCCAAACTGCTGGGATGACAGGCTTGTGCCACCATGCCCAGGTAGACTCCTGTTTTTCCGTGCACTGGAGCTGGCTTCAATATGATTGCAAAGGGCTCAGGGAACATTGTTATCTTCAAGCAGCTACGCGAGCATCGCCATAGAGACAGAGTCACTACGATCCAGATGTGTAGTCTCCCTTCTGCACGTGGCTTTTACGACTTCTCTTAGCTGCTTTCCTGAAGGGCGGCACAGTTCTCGCACCTCCCGAGAAGGTGTAGGAAATGTTAGTCTTGGAGGGGATCCGAGCAGCCAGGTGGGAGAAGTGTAGGAGACACAGCTGGTGGCCAAGTGCTGGGCACTGCATGGGAAAGACAAGGGCCAGCTGAGGAGCTTACAGAGGGAGCACGTGTGCCAACCATCCTAACTGGCACCCGTTCCTGTCTGGAAAGGGAACTCATGGAAGGAGCAGGTTCGACTATGAGCTCGGGCACAGCAGGTCCAGTGCGTGGTGGTCCAGTTAGGAGAACGGAACCAATTTGCTTGAAAAAATAAAAACAGTAAAGACAGAGTAAGAGAGAAGGACTGTGAAATGATTTGGAAACTTCTTGTTCAAAAAACAAAAACAACCCGTTGAGAAATACATATTTTTCTATGAGCCAGGCCTACCTGGTGGGTAGACGTCTCCACAACCCAGCGGCTTGTACACAATGATTGGCATGAGATGGTGGGTCCATCCTGAACATCAGCTCATTTTCTACAATTGTCTGCACCACAAGCATGAAGATCATAAATAAGCATTTGCTTTTTATTTCTTTGGAAAAAAGAAACTCACATAATTAGATCTGGTCTCCTGACAGAGCTATAACTCACATCCAAGAAAAACTTAATACTAGTTAGAAAATAGTGATTTTTACACTTGGAGGATCCCAGATCTTCTGCGACCTACGTCGAAAAGGGAATTATTGGTAGAAATGTTATTTAAAGATTCGGGTATGAAAGGGGTCTTGAGAGGTCAGTAAGCGCTTCCTTTATTAAGGAGCTTATCTTGATTCATTCAAAGAACATTGTGCTGGTCTGAGGATCTTCTGCAAAATTTAAATTGCTAACCAGAAGACCATCTGTGGCCGCATGCTGAAAGAATGCAAAATCTCGCAAGCCCTAGGGACAATTCCCATAGCTTCCCTGAAGTTCTGGCAGAAAGAAAAAAGGAAAAGGACTGTCAAAGTGTCCACCTTGAATACTTTTGATGTGTCAGTGGCTGAGCTAGACACGAAGACAGAGGACACCTGCCTTCCACTGGGTGGAGCCTCCTGTCGCAGAGGCCAGTGGGATCATCTGCATGACCCACCTCAACCAGCTGTCATTCATGGTGCAAAGGCTTGCGTGTCAAGAGCTGAGAGTCCTCCATGACCTGTGACAGCCCTGAGCATGTGCGGGGCTGCACAGAGTATTTGGCAAGCTGAACTTTGTCACGGAGATCACGTTGGGACTGGACTGACATGTGCTTATCCTGACGCACACACGGCATGTTGGATGCATGCTTGCAAACCTCACGCCGTCTCCGATAGACATGCACCACTTTTATGCATCAGTGAGAGAAGGACAAAATAGTGCCACCCTAGCCATTTCTTGAGAATGCGTCTCGGAAGTCTTAAGAACATCTCGGTGCTGGACCACCATTACGGGATGCTGGTCATCTCTTGTCAAGCTTAATCTCGGTACCCGTGGAACAGTATCTACCGACCCCCTGCCCTCAGCCGCTGGGAACCACCACTGTAGCTTGTCCCCAGCTTCCTGACGACTCTAGGGACCCCACAGAGGAAGAAACACACAGGAGCTGTTCTTTGGGGTCTGGCTCATGAAGTTTTCTGAGTGGATCCAGATAAGCTCCTTCCATACCCTAATCTTTCAGTAACATGCCTAGCAATACCTTCCTTTTCCACATTAGCAGCAGGAGAGCTGAGTATCCTCTAAACACAATCACTGTTTTCCAAATATAACTAGATTTCTCTCCAGTGGCAATAAGAATTCTGTCAGCACAACAGATCTAAATTCGTGGTCTAATATGTGGGGAATAAAAGGCAAGCATATATTTTTGTGTCTTAACAAAATATCTTCAAGTTTCATCCTTGCTGAGCATATGCCTAGTTTTCTTTCTTTTTCAAGGCTGAGTAATATTCCACTGGGTACGCAGGTTATGTTTTGCTTGTCCATTCATCCATCGAGGAACACTTGGGTGGCTTCCAGTTTGGCATCTGTGTGTAATAGTGCCATGAGAGTGGTGTGCAAACGTCTGTTCAAGACCCTGCCCTCCAGTCTTTTGTCCAGGGGAGGAGTTGCTGGATTGCACCGTGCCACTGTAGGATGAAATCCGTGATCAGTGCAGAGTGAAGGCTGCGAGTGTCCCCTGCAAGATGCAGCGTGGACGTCATCAAAACAGCAGCCCGTGGGCACGAACTTGGCTTCCCTGCTCTCCCCTGAGCAACTGCAGTCGGCTGACGGTGACGTGGCTCTGGGAGGCGGGTGCTGGACACGAGCTGTGCACACTGGGATTCTAACGCATCATCACGTCATCGGCTACTCAGGAGGTGCTGGCCAGGACACTGATGGGCCGTGGTGCAACTGAGGGGCTTAAACCATTCATTCTACAGAAAAATGTTATTGGAACCACATCCATCAACACGGGTCTCGGCTCCGGGGTCCGCTGGGTCGACCCCCGGGCTTGTGGAGGAGCACACCATCCTGCAAACCCCTTGTCCACTGAGTTACGTGCACAGGACGGGGCACTGCTGGAGAGACGGCCGTGGCCACCGCCTCCGTGCATGTCAAGGGATGGGTCCGAGCAGTGACGCAGCCACGGCTGAGCTGGAATCATGGCTGGCGGTTCCCCCGCAGGCAAATCCTCTGGCACGGAAATGGGCCCCGGGTCCAAGGCCTGATGCCAGCCTCGCTGCTGATTTCACACACAGCCTCTGGATTAGTCCTCTAATCCCCACTCTGCACTAAATGAAGGTCATCACGCTGCCACCAATGTAAAAGGATTGAGGGGATTTTCATCATTAATTAACGATGATCTTAGTGTTTGAAATCCCAAGAAAGGCAGAGAGATTCCGAAGTCTAATAGGTACACGACGGCGAGCGTACGGACGGGGAGGTTCTAAACTACCTGTGATGACTCAAGACTCAAGGAAGAAAAAAGTGCATTATGAACTGCAGGGATTCCCTGTCTTAGCTAATATCGCCTTAATGCCGAGCACGTGGAACCTGGTTCTGTTAACATCTGCATGGTCCTTGCAAGGCACAGGGACCCACCTTGGTGGGCGACACCGGGGGACTTCTGTAAGAGAACACCCTCCAGGTCAACTGGCTCTGAAAGTCATTTTCAGATTCTGATTTTTTGCTGCAGGTAAAAGAAATCCTTTTCCAGCTTGTTTTTTTTTTTTTTTTTTTTTTTCTTTTTGGCTAAGGTTGTGTCTTGCAAATTCTGTGCCAGAGTAAATAAAAGGGACAAAGACCTAAGTATGATTAACTCGCTCTCGCCTCTCTCCCACATCACACACGCACTTTCAAATGGATAAAAATGCATCCGTGCCTTAAAAGGAAACTCAAAAAAAGTAAACCAGAACAAAAAAATAAATAAAAAAAAAACTTATGCCTGAGAAAAAGTCCTGCAGTTCGAGGTATTTTTTTGTATGTGTGCAAATAATGGGACGCTGTGGTCATGAATCATGGAAAACACCACTTGGGGCGGAAGGTATGAATAATTTAGAAGGTATAAAGCCATTTAGATTCCTGTTGGAAAACGGACAGTGTAGGCTGTACCGGTCAAGTTAAAAAAATAATAATAATTTCTTAACTATTTATATTCTGTGTGTTCTGTCAAATGGTTGACACGGAGGTCGCCTCAGAAACAGGAGCCCTAAAAATAATGAGATGACGGTTTTTTTTGTAAAGCAATAGGTGATCTGAGGAAGAAAAATAGCGTCCTTGTCCCAAAGGGAAAACATTATTCGGGGCAGTGCATGGTCAAAGCACACCCCTGGCCACCGAAGCAGAAGCTGAAGAGGCAGAAAGAAGGAAAACAATCCCTCATGTTGAGGCTGAGGCTGGGGTTGGGGAAGAGCTGGAAGATATTTTCCGTGATTCACAGGAGGAGGACCACCGGTCAGGAAGGGCAACATGGGCGTCGTGGACCACGACCTGTTTTGACCGTCCAGGGAAGACCAGTTGACTCGTGTCCATATGGATGAAAGAGAGCACCACAGGACAGACGCTGAGACTCAGTGAGGACCCGGAGGCGGCTCATTGAGTGTGATTTTTTTTAGAAACATCCTCGGTCAGGAGACAAAGCCCACTTGCAAGGGGAGCTTGACCTGAACACTTGTTTTGCCTGGATGGTGAGGACCACCCCCCAGTGAAAAAGAAAATCTCTAGATGCTGGAAGAAATCTGCTCCTGCATGTCTAAGGTCGGATTCTGGTATGTCCTTGTACGGAGCTCTGAATAATTGGAATGAGGAAAACAAATAACCGTATTGGATTTTCTCTTTCCTTTTCCTGCTTCCCGGTGTCTATAAACACACCGTGTCGAACGCAGTGTGACCACACAAGCTTGGAGAGAACTGGGACAAAGAAAGGGAACAGAGATGGTGGCCCTGCGGGCGGATTCAAAGAGTCTTAGAATTTCTGTGGTTTAGTCAGATTTGCATCCCTGTGACCAAAAGACTTGATAAAGATAAATAGAGGAGGAAAAGGATATTTGGGGCTCCTGGTTTCAGAGGTTCAGTCCACGGCTGGCCAACGCCATGGCTCTGGCCCAAGGTGAGGCAGAACAAAATGGCGGAAGGGCCTGGAGGAGGAGAGCAGCTCAGGACGTGGCACCAGGAAGCAGAGAGAGCTCTGCTCACCAGGGACAGGATAGAGTCCCCAAAGGGACAGCCCAGTGACCACCTCCTACAGCCTCCTACGTACAGTTACTACCCAGTTAATCCACTCAAGTGGATTAATCCACTGATTAGGTTACACCTCTCATAACCCCATCATTTCACCTCTGAAAATTATTGCATGGCCTTTTACTTGAGCTTTTGGGGTCCCCTCATATTTACACCTTAACACCCTGGCCTGCCAAAGTTTGTATCACCATAGCCACAACTGGCCTGTGGGAATTTGCCCGTAATGACGGTTGAAGATGTATTTGAGGGGACGCCGGGCAGCTCCCGGCAACTGGAGAACACTTCCTGTTGCTCCTGTGTGCAGCAGAGCTCAGGGATGCCTGTCTCATGTGGTGCCCTTTCAATTCCCAGGAGGCTGCTCCACCCCGACCTTGTGTCCTCAAAGCCCGACACTTCCCGGGTCTTCACCCTTTCTTCCGAGGACATAGTTCCTAGGTTGTCCTCCTTGTGGGTCGAAAGCCATGGCGTGGACGTTGGTCCAACGCCAGCCCCTCCTCTGTGGCTTGGGCACCATAAGTGTGGAGTCCTGATCGGGAGGTGGCCACCTAGTTCTCTCCGGGGCATTTGCTGTGTCCACTGTCACTGCCTGTAAGGTGACCCCGAGGTCCCTCTGGCCACTTTGCCGTTCTCTTGTCCAGTATCGTACATTTTTCCTCCTCTTTTGTCACCGTGCTCTGTGGGTAGGAGGTTCCCCATCAGCAGAAGAGGTGGGGAGGGACAGGGGACGTGGCACGTGGGCAGCTGTCCCTGGGAAGCTCCTTGGGAGGCTCAAGAACGAATCGCGGCGTTCTGAAAGGAGCCTGGCAGGGACCCCTTTCTCGTCACCTTTGCTGGGAACAGTGTCCAGGCGAAAGCTGTGGCGGTGGCGGTCTGCCTGACGGAGCAGCTGTGCCGGGAGCAGCTGTGCCGGGAGCAGGCGCGTGCGGGGTGAGGCTGGTGTCAGCTGTGCTCCAGGCGACGCTCGTCCTTCCTGTAGCCGTGTCGCAGGACACCCAGGAAAACACCCCTTAACCTTTTTATCTTGGTTTCCTTTGTGGGAAAATGAAGATAACAGACGCCCCGTAGCCCGTTTCGAGCGCTGTTTGGAAGCCAGCCTGATACGTCCTTATAGG
Source organism: Xerus rutilus (assembly GCA_028644305.1). NCBI lineage: Eukaryota > Metazoa > Chordata > Mammalia > Rodentia > Sciuridae > Xerus > Xerus rutilus. The sequence continues at coordinate 119,086,093 of CM053417.1, read as the reverse complement.
AGTTCGGAGCTCCTGGCCGGGAGGCACTACCTGGCTGTTAGATCCTCAGATGGCATCCTGGGAAGCTCAGGAGCTCTTTCTTGTCTTTTTCTTTTGGCACCAGGGATTGAACTCAGGGGCACTCGACCACTGAGCCACCTCCCCAGCCCTATTTTGTGTTTTATGTAGAGACAGGGTCTCACTGAGTTGCTTAGTGCCTCACCATTGCTGAGGCTGGCTTTGAACTCGCGATCCTCCTGCCTCAGCCTCCCTAAGTGCTGGGATGACAGGTGTGTGCCACCGCACCCGGCTGCTCTTTCTTGTCTTTAGCCACTGGCGACAGGTCCCTGAGAGCTCTGCATTTGCAGAGATCCACCTGGTTCCAGAAAGTAGAGTTGTTCACACCAAGCGAGGCTTCCCAGCACTGAGGTGCCGGGCTCAGGAGAGTCTCCAGGGAGACCGTCTGGTGGTGGAAAGGGCTTTGGATATAAACAGAGAGCTACGCCTAGGAGAGAGGCTGAGCATTCGGCTCTGAAGGCACCACGGGGTCTTCTGGTGATTCCCTCCTTCACACGGTTGTCCCTGAGTACAAAGGTCCTTCCAAGGAAGAGCACTGTTCCTCCTTCCCCTTAATGTCCTCCGAGGATCTCAGAGACATTTTCTTCTGCTTTCAGCAAAATAGAGGAAGATCCCTGGTGCAAACAGAAATGTGGAAGACAGGAGAAAGGACCAGGGCTGGGGACAAGAGAGAGACACTTCCTCGCTAGGCAACAACACGGTTCCTTAATTTCTCTCCTCGTTTTTTGTCAACGGAGACGGACGTATTGAAAGGACACAGAATTAAATGATTCATGTCCTTCGATGCTTAAGGACTAAGAGTGAGGTTGGAAAGACTTACTCCTGATTACATTTGAAGATGCATGCAGGCACAGGGAAGAGAATAAAAATTAAAACAGTTAATGCTTTGACCCCAGGACCACAAAAGCTTGCTCTGCCTGGTCACAATTGCTTCCGGAGAGCTTGCTGCATGCGGCCATCCTGCAGAGCAGTGGCTGAAATCTGCACTGTCTCCTGGACACGGCAGAGCGCTGCCAGGAAGCTAAGCCCGCTAAGGCACAGCGCCGGCGGGGATCCCTTCCTGGATATTCAGGCTTCTGATCCTTGCCCACGGCTAGCCACCGCCTGAAGGTCTGCTCACAACGTGATCCAGGAATTCGAACACAGGACAGCAGAGTACAATCCGCCCCAATCCACAGGAGTGTCAATTCACAGCCTCTCTTTGGTTAGGACGGGTGAGCATCAGAACCCTTCGGTGGGGGGCAGACTCGGGGAATTGCAAAATTTGGATTTTTTTTTTTAATGCATCTGATACTGTCCGTCGGTAGAGTTACCTCCAACACTGCCCTGTTCCCATTGCAAAGATGATTTTCTCAGCAACTTCGTATACGCCAACTTGGGTTTGGTGCTCCCACCCAAAGAGGAACAGGAAAAAATGCATCTCCGTCCCTTAAAAAGTTGACAATCAGCACAAAATACAGCCAGCAAATTCAGAAAACATGAGAAACTGGATGAAAGGGTAAGGGAGACCCGGGAGCATCGCCCCCAACCTGCAGCATCCGGGAAGGTTACGAGATGCACAGCCAGTGGAGGCCAGGGGGTGCCAAAGGGCAGCACCCACGGACTGCAAACTGCCATATTTGAAAGTCTTTACCTGTTAAATTGACAGGCACATTTTAAAAATTTGTTCTAATGAGTTCTGCGTGGCAGTAGAAGGCACTTGGACACATCATACATAGATGGAGCATAACTTCTCATCCTTCTGGCCGGACATGATGTGGAATCTCACTAGTCACGTAGTCAAAAATGCACACGGGGTGATAATGTCTGATTCATTCTACTGTCCTTCCTACCCCGTACCTCTCCTCCCCCTTAACTCCCTTCTGCCTAATGCAAAGTACCTCTATTCTTCCCTAGCATACCCCTTCTTATTGGGAATTAGCATCCACATATCAGAAAACATTCAGCCTTTGGTTTGGGGGGATTGGCTTGTTTCACTTAGCATGATAGTCTCCAGGTCCATCCATTTTCCTGAAAATGCCATCATTTCATTCTTCTTTAGGGCTGAGTAATATTCCATTGTGTATATGTACCACAGTTTCTTTATCCATTCATGTGTTGAAGGGCATCTAGGTGGGTTCCACAGTTTAGCTATTGTGAATTGAGCTGCTGTAAACATTGATGTGGCTGTGTCACTGTAGTGTGCTGATTTTGAGTGTTTTGGGTATAGACCAAGGAGTGGGATGGCTGGGTCAAATGGTGGTTCCATTCCAAGTTTTCTGAGGAATCTCCATACTGCTTTCCAGAGTGGTTGCCCCAATTTGCAGTCCCACCAGCAGTGTATGAGCGTGCCTTTTCCCCACAATCTCGCCAACATTTATTGTTGTTTGTATTCTTGATAACTGCCATTCTGACTGGGGTGAAATGAAATTTTTGAATAGTTTTGATTTGCATTTCTCTAAGTGCTAGAGATGTTGAACATTTTTTATATGTTTGTTGATCTATTGTATTTCTTCTGTGCCTGTTCAGTTTCTTTGTCCATTTATTGATTGGGGACATGCACTTTTTTTGGGGGGGCTGCCATGGATTGAACTCAGGGGCACTCAACCACAGAGCCACATGCTCAGTCCTATTTTGTATTTTATTTAGAGACAGGGTCTCAATAAGTTGCTTAGTGCCTCACATTTGCTGAGGCTGGCCTTGAACTGACAATCCTCCTGCCTCAGCCTCACCGTCCACTGGGAGGAACAGGTGTGTGCCACCGTGCCCAGCTTGGCATGCACTTTTGAGAGCAGGAAACACTCGTGCCGTTCCATAGCACAGTAGGGTAACTATGGCTGAGGACAAGTGAACACTTCAAACTAGCTCGTCGAGAGGATTTTGAATATTCCCAGAATGAAGAAATGGTTGGCGTCTGCGGTGGTGGTTTGCCAACCATGTTGATTAGATGATTATGCAGTGTATACATGTACTGCAACACCACACTGTGCCCCCTAAGTATTCACAATGTATGACCATTAAAAATAGAAATATAAGCCGGGCGCGGTGGCGCACGCCTGTCATCCCAGCACTGAGGGAGGCTGAGGCAGGAGGATCGCGAGTTCAAAGCCAGCCTCAGCAATGGCGAGGCCCTAAGCAACTCAGTGAGACCCTGTCTCTACATAAAACACAAAATAGGGCTGGGGATGTGGCTCAGGGGTCGAGTGCCCCTCAGTTCAATTCTCGGTACCAAAAACAAAAATAAAAATAAAAATATACGTTTAGAAATCTCCCTTTGTGTGCGTCATACCCACTGGTTGCACATTTTCTCTGGGATGATGGGGACTATGTCCACCCTACCACACCCCTTCTTAGTCCTAAGCTGACAGAAATCAGAGTAGCAAACCCTTCTCTGGAATCAATATTGGGGTGTTGCAATAGGGCACGTTTAAATTTTTTCCTCTTTTCAGCCATGAAACTTCTGCACATTGAAAGTGCTCACGGAAACGCTCGTCCTGTGGTGCCTGTGGACTCTCACCCACGGGCTTGCCCTGTGGGCTCCTGCTCCATTACCCACAGTTCCCTTCTGCAGGTGACTGTGTTCCAAAAATAGTGTATGGAAAATTCCACAAAGAAGCTCTTCCTTCGTTTTCGATCATTTTCTTAACAGCATATTATCCACTCTGTCACTCGCTATTATTGTTCACGCCTGATTTATGGAATAAACTCTGTCATGGGTACGTTACGTATGGGGAAAATCACAGTCCATACGGGGTTTGGGACGCGGTGTTACAGGGCTCAGAACTACCTCCGTGTGTCAGGAGGCTTTTTCTCGCTGGAACCTAAACTAACTTACTCTGGAAAAGAGTAAGTTACACGAGGACAGGTTTATTCTGGCTGATGGTTTCAGAGGGCTCGGTCTATGGCTGGCCAGCCCCATACAGAAACAGCATGGCAGGACCCTGTGGCAGAGAGCTGCCCAGCTCAGGGAGGCTGTGAGGTAGGAGAGAGAGAGGGAGAGAGAGAGAGAGAGAGAGGGAGGGAGAGGGAGGCAGAGGGAGGGAG
>CM053417.1:119070421-119081513 GCA_028644305.1 Xerus rutilus | reverse complement strand
GGGAGGGAGAGGGAGAGAGAGGGAGGGAGAGGGAGAGAGAGGGAGAGAGAGAGGGAAGGAGAGGGAGAGAGAGAGGGAGGGAGGGAGGGAGAGGGAGGGAGGGAGGGAGGGAAGGAGAGAGGGAGGGTCCTTGGAGAAGAGTCTCTCCAGGTACCTACTCCCTGCCTCCCAGGGTCCTGCCGGGGTCCATCAGGACCAGCCCTGAGGAGGTCAGGGCCCTCACTCGGCTGTGCAGCCTAGAGGCTCCTGGGGAAGGGTCTCTGTGCCTGGGGCTGGTGGTGGGGTTCCCAGGGTCTTTTCTCTGTTCCAGGGGAGCGGAAACGAGGCATCTTCTCCAGCGGTGGCCTCGGGAGCCACGAGCTGAGCAGCCTTCCTGCCGGGTGTGTGGCCAGGTGGTCACGGAAGCAACTGCTGGAATCATTCCCGGACGCCGGGACTTGGTTTCTGAGTGGCCACGACCTCCACCCTTGGGAGTCTGTTCTGCGGGAGCCCAGGACCCCGCCTCTGTGTTGAAGCTGTATCCGCAACAATCTGCCGCCTTGTGTCACCTGCCCTGTCCCCACGCGCTCCTGCTTGGAGTCCTGCACTCACCCCCTGAGGGGCACCTGGCTTCTCAGCCGCCCTCGCGGCAGCAGAGGGCTTTGCTCTCCGGGCCGAGGCCTCCATTAGCTCCCGCCCCCAGCGGAGTCGGAGCCTGAAGCTCCTCCCGCCCACTCTCGCATCTCCCGACTGAGGCTATTATTTGTGGAGGAGCCAGGAAAAGCAATTTTCCTGCAATTAAACTAATAGAATGCACCACAGCCCTCCATTTGCCAGTGAGGGGACAGTGACTAATCATAAATCTGTACTTTGAAGCCCGTTAAGACCATAACTTTGGTGTGCATGGCACGGGCACCCTGAGAGGTTCCCGCAGAACAACACGCCCCCCGGGAAGGCGCAGCAGCGAGGTCCCTGTTCTGTGCTCCTGTTGCAGTGCTACTTTTAGTTGACTGGCTGCTGAACAGCCTTTGCCTTTGCATGATTGTGGGAAGTACTGTCATCCCAGCACTTCCGGAGGCTGAGGCAGGAGGATCGCGAGTTCAAAGCCAGCCTCAGCAAGAGCGAGGCGCTAAGCAGCTCAGTGAGACCCTGTCTCTACATAAAACACAGAATAGGGCTGGGGGTGTGGTCAGTGGTCGAGGGCCCCTGAGTTCAATCCCTGGTACCAAAAATACAGATATATGCTTAGAAAAGATTTCATTTTGCTTGGTGTCCAGTTCCCGAAAACGGAAGGCTTCATTCTCTCCTGGCAGCAGAGGTGGCTCACAGCTCCCCCTAACCTGCATGGCACCCATGATCTATTTCCCACGGGCTCCCCTGCACCTGCACCAAAGCTTGATGAGCTCTCAGGACACAAACCCACTGGATCCCTTCACCCCCAAAGGAATGGGAGCAGGAGGAGGAGGAGGACCTTCCTTGTACGTCGCCATCCTCATTATCGCACAATCTTAAATGAGGGAAACGACAGTGGTGATCCTCTCCAAATGCCTCCCATGAGGACTCTCCGTTTGGTGGCTTGGGGCTAGACGTCTTTCGGGGATTACAAATGAGATCATTCTGAGGAGGGAATGACTGCCTTTGGGCTACCTTGGAGCTTTGCTGCAAACCAGCTGCTGCAGAAGAGCTAAAGAGAGCACCCACCCATTCATCTCAGATGAGACAGAGAAGCTGGGGAAGGGGAAGAGGGGTCGATTTCATCTGAAATGCCCGAGAGATGTCACGGAGATGGTTTGGGGGCAATGAGTTGGAGTGGGTTCTGCTGAGAACTGATTGGCAGCGAGCTCCTCTGGAAGCGGGAACCCCGGCCTTGCTGAGCCAGGTAATGAGTCTCCCCAGCTTCACTTCAAGGAGGCTCATCTTTCCTCAGCCTTTCCCCCCATACACGCCAAGTTTGCAATCGGCTAAAGCGTTCAGGTCTTGCTGTACTCCTCTGCAATTACTGGTCCCTAACTCAGAGCTGTGCTCAGGGCTGCTCCTGTGTCCCCTACTCCCGATGAAGCACTTTGCCTGAGCCCCCTATTGTTACCGAGGCCAAAGGAGAACGTCTCGGGGTTCACCCTTGAACGTAGGCACCTGCCAGACCAGCTTGAAGGCCAGCAGCGTGCCTCCGACACAGACTCTCCATGTTCCCTGGGGAGATGCCATCAGGGAGCTGCTGTTCCCACCCAGATGCCTGCCAGCGTAGTAACGTGAGAGGGCAATCCCAGTGCCTCCAGTTCAGCTGCTGCCGGCCGGCCAGCTCTCAGGCCCCGCACCTGGTGGCATCTGGATGTGGCACTGAATCGCCACTTTGGAATGGTCAGGGGCATGTGGCCCGGAGCCACCTGGAGAGAGTGCCCTGTGCACTTCAGAGGAACCCGCAACCAACCCACACAGCGCGTCTGCTGCGATCCCCAGGCAGGGTCTTCCTGGCTTCTGTCCTGACCTTCAGCATCTGTAGTGAGGTCACGAACACAGAGGGGAGGGCTCTGGATAACTGCACCCCCCAATCAGGGTCCCCTGGGTTGCTATGGCCAGCACTGTGTCTTTTTGAATTGCAAATGATTTTCCTGCTCAGGAAAGTGCCCTTTTGTTGTAAAAGTAATGGATGGCCTTTTTATGAACTTGGCCATGAAATGGGAATTTTATTTAGGCTTTGGGGAAACCTCAACATGAAGAAGTCAGTGAGTGTCACCTTCACTGACATCCAATTCCTTGGCGATCGTGGAAAAAAAACTGAGTCAGAGACAAGAGGCTAGAGACCCCCCAGGGACCAAAAGTAAATATCGGCTTCCCTCCCACAAATACTCTTTTACTGGGGGGCGGTTACCTGGGATTGAACTCAGGGGCGCTCCACCACTGAGCCACATCCCCAGCCCTATTTTGCGTTTTATTAAGAGACAGGATCTCAGTGAGTTGCTTAGGGGCTCGCTTTTTCTGAGGCTGGCCTTGAAGTCCTGATCCTCCTGCCTCAGCCTCCTGAGCCAGTGGGATGACAGGCGTGCACCAACACACTCTGCACTCCCACAAATACTCCTAACTCAAACCACCCCACCTCCTTATCTCCTATCATATTCCTATTCAATTCACTCAGTGCTACCAGGGAAGATGTGCTGGATATGACTGTTATGAACTGTTATTTGTCCTTTATGCATTGAAATGTCAAAGACAAACTTTTTTTTTCCGTGCAAATTTTCTTTACATTATGTCCATGCAAAGTTTCAAAGGTGGGTTCCCTGAATTCATAGTTCTTCATGTCTTAAGGGAGGTATTGTTGTGGGTATCCGTAGCACACGTGGGGTATCAGAATGCTCACTACAAACACAGACGTGCATACTGGCTTGGAGAGCGGAACCCGGGATCTCGGAAGGTATTTTCGCGATATTTGCAAAATATCCCCGATACACGCCGCGTTCGCCGAAGGTCCGAAACGCCACCTCGCTCTCTGATCCATGCTGCAAACTCATAAAAACAGTTAAGGATCAGGGTTCTAGTTAATTTTCAGGACAATATAATACAGCTCATTTTATGTAAAATTAATGACAGAATTAAAGACTGAGACTTTTTTCTTTTGGCCAAAGTGCATTTATTATCCCCCTGCAAAATCACCTCAAAGGGTGGTCAGCGTCCTTTGGTTTACGACCATTGTTGAAAACACTCCATCCATGTCCTTCATAAATTGGACAGAGGGTACCATGCCCTCAGCTTCCCTCCATCTTCCTTGGGTCATTGCTGACAGGAAGGAGATGGAGAGATCCATGCCGAAGGACTGGCGTGGTCTCAGGTTGGCGGTGGCTGACCCACGCCAAGAGGGGCAAGGTCAGTCTCGGAGGAGAGTGGCAGTAACAGGATCGAGCCCCCTTCCTGTCTTGGAGACGATTCACTCACTGACCTTCTGGGCAGCATGTCCTGCAGATCGGGCTCTGGGTCTGTGAAAAGGAGCCGGGAACGTGGGGTCCCGGAAGCGATCCACAGGAGCCTTTTGCAGGCAAATGTTCAGTGAAAACACAGAATGCATCTAGGTTAGGGCTTCCTGGGACAGCGGCGAGGGGTTGGAGGCATCTTCGAACTCTTCTGCAGAGGTTGGTCCCATTCTGTGGGACGGATTGGACAACTGGTCCCACCAATGAGGTCCTGGGAACAGTGGAGACCTAGGAGGCTTATGGAGAGAGCATGACTTTGGGGCATGTCCTGAAGACTCTAGCTGACTTTGGCACTGCCGTGGATTGCTCAAGGACAAACTGCACCAATGCTCCTTGCTTCCATTTAAATGAGGGTACTTGTAGCACATGATGGTCTCTAGAGCACTCAAAGAGTCATGGCGTGACTTCCCTCTCTGACCAAGAAGGAATAAGAGGGTCTAGATTAAATCTACCAGAAACAACTACAGAAACAACCAAAAAAAAAAAAAAAGCATAAGGAGGTGGTTTTTATGACCATGGAAATAGGGCAAGACAGGACAGTGTTCCCTGATAAATTGGGGGACCAGTAAAGCGAGCAGTATACTTGATACAGCTCAGGGCCTTGAAAGAGTTTCCAGGATGCAGTGAACACAGGCAGAGTTTGACTGGTTCTCTCAGAAGGGCAGATAGAGCTGCAAGGCTGCAGAGAGCAAGGTGGCTAGAGATCTGAGGAGCAGAGAGCTGCAGAAAGACTGGGAGCCCCAGGGAATTTCGGTGGGTCCCCCTGAAATTCATCAGTATTCATCAGTTCTCATCAGTGTGAAAGAAGTGCACAGGATGGAAAAGAACCGTCTGAAAAAGTAGAACAGTGTTCCTTTCCAAAGGCACTTGGGTGGAGTATGCAGAAGAGTCTCGCCTTTGCGCGAGAGAAGGACTAGGTCTCCATCGACCCCTGCTCTGAATCTGCCTAACAAATCCCAGAGGCAAGTCTCCAAGGTCTCCACGTTGTTTTCAAGTAACTTAACTGAAACTCTGAAAAATAGCTCAACAATGTTGGTGGGAATATGGAATCTCCAGTCTCCTAAAAAGTAAAACTGACAGCGTCTAGCATCCAGTCAAAAATGTCTAGACATGCAAAGAAAAAAAAAAAAGATGGCTAAAGGAAAAAAAAAAGCAAAGTAATCATTTAAAACAGACCCAAACTGATGCATATGGGAGATCTGTGCTTTCAGAGTTTGCTTAACGTTTCCTTCTGGCAGTATTGTGGCTTTAGCTTTTACCAATAGGTCTAAGATGTAGTAATGCATTGTTTGAAGGCATGGACCAAAGGGTTTTTTTTTTGTTTGTTTGTGTTTGCATATGGACCTCCAGTTGTCTTATTTGTTTATAAGGCTATCATTCCTTCTTTGAATTGCCTCCCCATCTTTTTCAAACTCAGATGTCCACACATACTTTTTTTTTTTTTGGTGCCGGGATTAAACTCACGGGCACTCGACCACTGAGCCACCTCTCCAGCCCTATTTTGTGTTTTATGTAGAGACAGGGTCTCACTGAGTTGCTTAGCGCCTCGCTGTTGCTGAGGCTGGCTTTGAACTCGCGATCCTCCTGCCTCAGCCCATCAATCCATCTTATGATCTATCTATATATCTACTCTCTCAATCATCTATCTAATCTATCTATCCATTCATCTATCCAGCCCAACAATCCATCTTATCTACTTATCTATCTCAATCATCTATCCATCCCATCAATCCATCTTATCTATCCATCCATCCATCCCATCAATCCATCTTGTCATCTATCTATATATCTACTATCTTAATCATCTATCTATTTATCCATTCATCTATCCATCGCATCAATCCATCTTATCTATTTATCTATCTCAATCATCTATTCGTCTATCCATCCAATCTCTCCTCTCATCTATCTATCTATCTATCTATCTATCTATCTATCTATCTATCATCTTATAAAGGAGATACATAGTTGACTCATCTTTTATCCTCAGTGAAACTCACACTGAAACTCATAAAGACATATCAACAAAGACAAGACAGTTCACCGTGCCTTGCAAGGTACCAGACTATTTGTAACAACAACAACAGTCTGGCATTTTTCCTCCTAACCATTGTGCCTTGATGAATCACAGAGCGTCTTGGCAGGCTGAGTCATGCGGGGGTTCCAGGCTGCAGTGAGGGGCCCCTCTTATTCAGGGAGCAAGACCAGGAAGACCAGATGGGAGGCTGGGGCAGCAGCCTGTGCAGAGATGTTGTGGGGGAAAGTCAGGGTGGGCAGGGAGTTCAGAAGTGGTCCTTGGGAAATAAGCTGGTCTGGAGAGAGCCAACCACAGAGTGGGTAGGTCAGTTCTCTGCTCACAAGACCTAAATGGCACCAGCTGCCGTCAACCACCACATGCCATGGGCTAGGAGGGCTACTTGAAACCCGCAGAGACCACTACGGGGAAGATTCTGTGGACGTCTACCTGAGAGAGTCGCTGGGGCTGCTGCAAGAAGGAAGAGGACCACAGTCTGGGAGTATTAAACAACAGGAACTAATTCCCCCCATCCTGGAGGCTGGAGGTCCCAGGTCCAGGCGTGGGCAGGGCTGGCTCCTCCTGAGGCCTGTCTCCTGGGCTTGCAGATGCCATCTTCTCCCTGGGTCCTCACAGGGTGGTCCCTCTGTGTGCATCTGTGTCCTCATCTCCTGTTCTTATGAGGACCCCAGTCCTGCTGGGTCAGGGCCACCGTGGGGACCTCACTGGCCCTCCATCATCTCTATGAAGACCCATCTCCACACACAGCACATCCCAAGGTCCTGGGGCCAGATCTGCAGCAGAGGAATTTGTGGGAGACACAATTTACCTCCTAATAAGATACTTTCGGAGGTTGTTCCATAGTGGTTTGTCTTTTTTTTTTTTTTTCAGTAAAGGATTTACCTAAACAATGACAAATGTCATTTACCTAAACAACAATGTATCAGGAGACAGTTGGACCCAGGTGCTCTACCAGTAGGTGAGGATCTATGGAGGGCACTCATAGAGCATGAGGTCATGGGGGTGATGGATGCTCACATCTTCACAGCTGTTTTAACCTCGTGATAGATTTTCATTTAGCATGTTGTGACAGAAAATATCCCTGCAGACCATCACCGTGAGAACATACCGTGCTGCAGAGAAATGCTCCTATTTACTAGTGGAATTCGATGAAGCATTTCACCGGCCACCTTCTGGGGATAACCTACTCACTGCCCTGGAGTGGATCAATACCCTTCATTTAGATTCTTAATTGGCAATTTCATCTCATTCAATTTACCCAATACACATTGGCTGGAGGGCCGGTGGAGGCCGGGAACGGGCTTCTGGGAAGGGTTTTGAAAATGTTATTTCAACGAAGATGAATTTGAGGCATAGAACAATTTCAGAAAGGTTCACATTTTTTTTAATCTAAAGCTCTTCCAAGCCAATCTTAAATGAATACTCAGAAGATTTATTTCCGTATGCATGCATGTGTATGCCTTTTAACCCCCAATTCTCCATCCCTGCCCTGAGAATGCAAATCGGATGTACTTTTATATATATTATATATAATATTAAGTCGGCAATATTGTATCTCATCACTTTTTCATTCCTGGGGCCAAAATACCTGACAAGAACCTAAAGGAATAAAGGTTTGTTTTGGCTCAGAACCTCAGAGGATTCAGGTCATGACCAGCTGGCTCTGTTGCTTTGGGCCTGAGGTGAGACTGAACATCATGGTGGAAGGGCATGGAGGAGGAGAGCTGCTTGGCTCATGGCAGCCAGGAAGCAGAGAGGAAGGGGCCAGGCAGCAGATCAGCCCTCCGCAGCATGCCCCAGGGACGTACTTCCTCCAACTAGTTTGCACCTCTCATGAGTTCATTCAGCTACCAATGGACTGATCCATCAAAATGGATTAATCCAATCCACTGAGGGGCAGAGTCCCCATGATCCAATCACTGCCTAAAGGTCCCACCTCTGAACTTTGCTGCATTGGGGGGGACCAAGCCATCAACAAATGAGGTCTGGGGACATTGAAGATCTAAACTATAATAGCCACCTTCACCCCGACACTGGCTATTGCCATCTTTGCCTCCCTGTTGTGGTTGAGACATGACGTATCCAACAAAGCCCAAGTGTGAGACAATGCAAAGAAAGTTACAGGTAAAAAAGAATTAGTTTAAGACAAGTATAACTTAATCATTGGATTAATCCACTTGAATGGATTAACCTGGTGGTGACTGCAGGCAGGTGGGGTGTGGCTGGAGGAGGGGGTCACTGGGCTGTGCCTTTGGGGACTCTATCCTGTCCCTGGTGAGCAGAGCTCTCTCTGCTTCCTGGTGCCACGTCCTGAGCTGCTCTCCTCCTCCAGGCCCTTCCGCCATTTTGTTCTGCATCACCTTGGGCCAGAGCCATGGCGTCGGCCAGCCGTGGACTGAACCTCTGAAACCATGAGCTCCAAACAAACTTTTCCTCCTCCAATTGTTCTTGTCAAGTCTTAGTCGCAGCAGTGAAAAACCTGCCTGAAACACTCCTTTTCCTCTAGTTTTGGAATTTGAGTAAGTCATCGTTAGGATGCACTGACAGCTTTGGGTTCATGCCTACCGACACAACCCATTATGGACACTACATGTGAATGTTTGCTGGTAGACGACAAGAATCACAAGGAAAGAAAGCTCACACCACCTCCCCAGCGGCGCGTTAGATCTTCATCTGTCCCACTGTGCCCTGCAGCAAGTGGATCCAGCAATGTGACTACAATGTTCCATGGTGAAATAATAAGGGAAGAGCCCAGTAAGTCACCCGATCTGGACTGCAAGCGTCCTCCAGTCCTCCACAGACTGATGCCCACAGGGAGAATTCCCACTGGAGGGCACAGGAGCCTGCATCTGCGGGGCTCCCTTGCCCCCTGCTGATGGAACTGGGTGGGTAAACGATGCGTAGACCACAGACCGTGGGGCAAGGCAGGAGGTGGGGGGAGCCACTCCCTGGAGGGTGTAGGCCCTGCATCTGCTCTCTGGATGGGGTACAGGTTGGCTCTGGCACCCATGGTTGAGGTCCCCAGGGGTGAATGTGTTGCTCTGTGACCTGTCTTTGATTGCACGTGCGGTCGCTGGAAGCTGACGTCTAAAGGTTAGCCATCTGACAGGCTAGATGCCATCTGGCTCCGTCTTTGGTGGAAGTGAACATCCATCCACTAGCTTCTGAGGCAACCCCGTGTAAAACAGTGTGAATTCACGTTTGTGCCTGGATGTGAATAAAGTGGGCCGTTCTCCCTGCCAACTTCAGGACGGGCTCCCCAACACTTCTAAACGTGCTCTACCCTTCCATTCTGTAGCACAAGGTCAACCAGCTAGGCACGCTGCGTGGGTCACACCTGGCTTTTCAGAAGGCTCCGTGGTGTTTAAAAGGATGGACCGGAGGGCTCCACAGTCCACTGATTTTCAACAAAGCCGCCAGTGAAACTTAATGGGAAATGAATAATCATCTTTCTCAACAAATGGAATTGGAAAACCACACATTCATATGGATAAAAATGATGCTTGACCTGTACTCCATACGATGCATAAACATTAAATTGAGGTTAATAGAGAGTTAACCTACATGGAAAATCCAAAACGATGTAGCTTCCAGGACAAAAATGAATAAACAAACAACAACAAAAAACAGGTAAATATTCCTGACACAAATATCTACCACTAAATATTTAAGAACTTAATAAACTGTATTCCATAAAAAAAAAAAACAAAACAAAAAAACACCTTTTCTAGCTGGGTGTGGTGGCACATGCCTGAAATTCCAGTAGCTCAGGAGGCTGAGGCAGGAGGATTGCAAGTTAAAAGCCAGTCTCAACAAATTGGTGAGGCCCTAAGCAACTTAGTGAGATCCTGTCTCAAAAATAAAAATTAAAATGGTTGGAGATGTGGCTCAGTTCTAAAACCCCTCTGCGTTCAACCCTCAGTACCAAGATAAGTGAATGCATACAAAAATGAATCAATCTTTTTTAATACACATTTTAAGGCAATTTATAGACTTAGACACGACACCTTTGTGCTCAAAATACATACAGAGATCCTAAAATTCAACACAAAAGACAAAACAAAACAAAAACATACACGGGATCAAAATGAAAATAGGTAAAAAATTATTTGGACAGAAACCTCACGAAACAAAACATACAAATAGAAACCACGTGAAAAGATGCCAGATTATTAGTCTTTGAGGAAAAGAAAAGTAAAAGCAGGAGCCACCCAGCTCACAATGAGTAGAACAGCGACAATTAGAAAGAGGCGTGATGCTCAGTGCTGGTGAGGAGGTGATGACGCTCAGTGTTGGAGAGGAGGTGATGATGCTCAGTGCTGGAGAGGTGATGATACTCAGTGCTGGAGAGGAGGTGAAGATGCTCAGTGTTGGAGAGGAGGTGATGACACTCAGTGCTGGAGAGGAGGTGTTGGTGAGGAGGTGATGATGCTCAGTGCTCGTGAGGAGGTGATGATGCTCAGTGCTGGAGAGGAGGTGATGATGCTCAGTGCTGGTGAGGTGATGATGCTCAGTGCTGGTGAGGTGATGATACTCAGTGTTGGAGAGGAGGTGAAGATGCTCAGTGTTGGAGAGGAGGTGATGACACTCAGTGTTGGAGAGGAGGTGATGACACTCAGTGTTGGAGAGGAGGTGTTGGTGAGGAGGTGATGATGCTCAGTGTTGGAGAAGAGGTGATGACACTCAGTGTTGGAGAGGAGGTGTTGGTGAGGAGGTGATGATGCTCAGTGCTCGTGAGGAGGTGATGATGCTCAGTGCTGGTGAGGTGATGATGCTCAGTGCTGGTGAGGTGATGATACTCAGTGTTGGAGAGGAGGTGAAGATGCTCAGTGTTGGAGAGGAGGTGATGACACTCAGTGTTGGAGAGGAGGTGATGACACTCAGTGTTGGAGAGGAGGTGTTGGTGAGGAGGTGATGATGCTCAGTGCTTGTGAGGAGGTGATGATGCTCAGTGCTGGGAAGAGGTGATCTTGCTCAGTGCTAGTGAGGAGATGATGATGTTCAGTGCTGGTGAGGAGGTGATGATACTCAGTGTTGGAGAGGTGATGTTGCTCAGTGTTGGAGAGGAGGTGATGATACTCAGTGTTGGAGAGGAGGTGATGATACTCAGTGTTGG
>CM053417.1:119042094-119070321 GCA_028644305.1 Xerus rutilus | reverse complement strand
CATGAGGAGGTGATGATGCTCAGTGTTGGAGAGGAGGTGATGATACTCAGTGTTGGAGAGGATGTGATGTTGCTCAGTGTTGGAGAGGAGGTGATGTTGCTCAGTGTTGGAGAGGAGGTGATGACACTCAGTGTTGGAGAGGAGGTGTTGGTGAGGAGGTGATGATGCTCAGTGCTCGTGAGGAGGTGATGATGCTCAGTGTTGGAGAGGAGGTGATGATGCTCAGTGTTGGAGAGGAGGTGATGATGCTCAGTGTTGGAGAGGAGGTGATGATGCTCAGTGCTGGTGAGGAGGTGATGATACTCAGTGCTGTTGAACACCTAGAATTCTCATGTTTGATGTGACACAGTAGAATGCTAGCACCACGCTAGATCCTGGCACTTCATCTTGCCGGCACGCACCTAAGAGCACTGAAGTCCTACGTCCTTGTACAGAGACCTGCATGCAGAGTCACGGTAGCATTCTTCACAGTGGCTCCAAATGGAGAAGAAACTCCATGCTCATGGCAGGCGGATGGCTAACCATCCTGTAAAACCTCTCACCTGGAGGAGAAAGGAAGCGGTCCCCAGGAGGAGTCACACCCAGGACCCACCTGGGCGAAGTGGTGATAGACAGGAGCGGAACGGAGCCCTCTGTTCAAGGTGGTGAGAATGGTGAGAGGTGGTGAGCGTGGGCCAGCAGTGTCAGAGGACACAGGGCGACTCAGGGGAGGGCTAGGTGACATACAGGGGAGTGGAGAGAGGGTTGCAGACGGGGCCGGACCCTGTGGCAAAGCAGCCCTGCCTCTGACCTGCCCTTACTGGGGTCATCATTGTCCACGTGACGCCAGTCGATCAGAGGCAGGGCTCAGCTGCCTTGAATGAGACCATCCCACGCCATCGGGTAGTTCAGAACGCAATGCAAACCAATCTACCGGATTCACCCCAATATCACTTTTGCACAAAAAGTTCAAATTTATATTTGGAGATTTTTTCCCCTGAGAGTATCCTAAAGAGTTCATCGCTGTGCAACTGTCTATAGGGAATGTATCTCAGAGGAAAGAGAATGTCATTTCTAGTGGAGAATGTCAAGATACTCACCCTTTAGAGACTGGGTTCTAATGGGTCCTGGGGGTCCTAGATATTTTTTAGTTTTAATTTATTCATATAAAGCCAATCTGTGTATCTATCCAATCTACCTATCTTTTTATCTATTCTGTGTATTCATTTAGTCATCTATCTATTCCTATTATCTGTCAATCATGTTTGTAATCTCTACTTATTTACTTATTTGGGTACCAGGGATTGAACCCAGGGCAGTCGACCACTGAGCCACCTCCCCAGCCCTATTTTGTGTTTTATGTAGAGACAGGGTCTCACTGAGTTGCTTAGGGCCTCGCCATTGCTGAGGCTGGCTTTGAACTCTTCATCCTCCTGCCTCAGTCTCCAGAACTGCTGAGATGACAGGCATATGCCACTGCACCTGGCCTAATCTCTATTTACACTAACTGTTCTATGGATGTATCTATCTATCCCTCATCTGTTACCTACACCTGTCTATATAGCATCAATCATTATCTATCATCTGTATCTATTTTTCTATCATCTGTCAATCGACCCGTCATCCATCAATGCTGAACTACAAACACCACAGCCCTGGTTCATGCACCCACCTTTTTCGAATCTTCCAAACCCAATTTCTGGACACAAGACTTGCAAAACACAAAATGAAACAGCTCGCGTCCAAGGGCCGAGCCTCTGCTCCTTGTGCAGACCTGTAAAATCCCACTGGGCTTTTCATTTCTCACAGCAGCTGGCCTGTGCGCCAACGTCAGATGGCATGTGGATTTTACTAGGGAATAAATCTTCTTTTTTAAAAGAAACTTGCTACGCATCAAAATATAACCTTTTGTGACTTAAGCTAATGATATGTACAGGCACAGGTGTTTATTTAGTTGGTGCATCATGATCATACGTAATAGTGGGATGTTGGGCTAGGTTCATAGACATGTCTGTGGATCCTTGTCATTTACGACACCTCCCCTGTCCCTCTCCTCTTCCCTCCCCAGATCCCCCGGCTGGACCCTACTGATGTCCCTTCTATCATTGTTATTTTTAGTGAGTCCCGCATGATAATTATCCATGTAAGTGGGATTCGTGGCGGTGTGTTTGTAGACAGACGTGGGGACCTTTGGTGGCGACCTTCCTGCCCTCTGCCCCTCCCTGCGGCCCACCTCTCAATTCCTTCCTCTGCTGGTCTTCTATCTTTCTGAGACACCTCCACCTTTTTAACTCCTCTCTCTCTCAAGCTCCCACATATCAGAGAAACCATCCGACGCTGACTTCCTGGATGTGGCTTATTTCCCTTAGCACGATGTTCTCCAGCTCCATCCGTTTACCACTAAATGATGTAATTTCATTCTTCTTTTTGGCCATGCAAATCTCCCTTGTAGCCATTACATTTTCTTTATTCACCCATCCATCCAGAGATGGGCACCTGGGCCGGTTCCATAATTTGGCTATTGTGAATTGTGCTGCTATAAACATTGAAGGGGCTGTATCCCTGTAGTACGCTGATTTTACTTCTTCTGGATAAATACCAAGGAGCAAGATAGCTGGTCCTATGGTGGTTCCATACTAGTTTTGGGGGGGATCTCTGTACTGCTTTCCAAAGTGGTTATACCACTCAGAATGTATAAATGTATCTTTTCTCCCAGGCCCTCACCAGCAATTATTGTTATTTGTTTTTTGATGATGAGGCACAGTTACTTTAAGGATAATAGTATTTCTTTTCCTCGTGCACCATATTGAAACTATTTGTATCAAAGGATGTGAGCACCCTTACCATACCTCACACCTAAAAACTGCTCACTCTTTGCACAGGAGTTGCCAAATTAAGATTGATTTTTCCCATATTGAAAAATAAAAGAGCCAGGTGTCATGGCACACACCTGTCATCCCAGTGGCTCGGGAGGCTGAGGCAGGAGGATTGCGAGTTCAAAGCCAGCCTCAGCAACAGTAAGGCCCTAAGCAACTCAGCGAGACCCTGTCTCTAAATAAAATACGAATAGGGCTGGGGATGTGGCTCTGTGGTCAAGTGCCCCTGAGTTCAATCCCTGGTACCCTCCACAGAAGAAAAAAGTAAAAGAAAAAAATTCTAAAACTTTCTATGGGGAAAAGATTTGCTTGAAGATGAGTAAAATGTTTCAATATTCTTATTTTGAGATAACGCACTTACCTGCAAAAGTTAGTTTCCTAGCTTCACTCACCATTCCTGCAATGCTTTTTATGAAATGAATAATTTAAGTTTTACTGGGTATGAATTGAAAACAACTTCTACTGCAAGCCTGGAGATGAAAATGATGAAATCAGCCTCCCTGGATCTCCAGCTTCACCTGCACGTGCAGGTTTGACTGTTTCCACAGGTTACATGATTATCTAGATATTGCCACGGTTGATGTTTCTTTCCTTTTCTGTTCTGATTTCCACAGGTCTAGATGCATTTCCCATGCATCCTTCCTGTATATGGTGAACCTCTTGGACACAGCTTCCCTTGGTTGCTGAGAATCCACCATTTGTTTTTAAACTTACCATAATTATTTCCAGATGCACAGTTTCATGTATCATTTTCAGAAAGTCCTCGGATTGGTCTGCTGGGGCTGCCGTGATGAAGCTCCATGGTCTGAGTGGCTTTAACAACAGGTACTTACTGTCTCTCAGCCCTGGAGGGTGGACATCCACCATGTGTGCACATCTCCTCTCCTCACAAGGAGGACCAGGCAGTATGTAATGGGATCGTAAATTGAGTCAGATAAATTTAAATTTCACACAAGAACAATAATGCTACAGCCCTGGGCTTCCGCCTTGCCTCTCAAATCAAAGATGGACAAGATTTGATAGATATTTCAGCAAAACACTATTTTGTATCAGATATCAAGTCTGAATGTCAAGAGTATTCATCAAGAAGCATTACTAATGCAGAACGCAGAGGTATCAGTTTTTTTGGCATCTATAACAAAAGATCCCAGCTCCGGGGACTTGCACAACACAGATCCATGGCCCCAGTCCTGGAGATCCAGGTGTGGGCAGGGTCGGTCTCTCTCCTGGGCTTGCAGACGCCATCTTCTCCCTGGCTCCTCACAGGGTGGTCCCTCTGTGTGCATGGGTGTCCTCGTCTCCTCTTCTTACAAGGACCCCAGTCCTATTGGGTCAGGGCCACCCTGGGGACCTCACTGCACCGCCCCCACCTCTCTAAAAATGTCATCTCCAAATACAGTCACGTTCTGAGGTCCTGAGGTCAAGGCTGCAGCAGAGGAATTCCGGAAGGGACATAATTCAGTCGTTCACAGGTGTGTTTTAAGATCCATTCAGATTAATTTTCCAATGAACCCTGCTGATGGCTGTCTCAAACCTGCCCACCGCCCCTTAAAATGTGCGCTGTGGAATATTAAAAAGAAAACTTCGCACCATAGAAACGTAGGAGGGATGGAGAGAAAACTCAGCATCCATCTGCATGGTCTCTGCAGAGTTGACCTCGGCGCGGGCGTTCCCCTTCCTTGAAACGTGTGGCGTTCCCCAGAAACTGCCTGATGGCTCATTTCCCACGTCCACCCTATCATGAAGTGATTCCACACGGTGCAGTCATTTCCCCAGCCTCCAGTAAGCACTGGGGAGCGACAGGTTTGCATGTCGCTTGGGAACACGGTCCCCATCCGCTCAGCAAGAGAAGGAGGAAGCATCCCCTCTCCCCATCAGCCTTTCAGGGAGGCAGGAAGCAAGAGGTAGCAAAGCCGAGCCCCTCTTCTCCTGTCCCCTAGGAAGCCCACAGGCTTCCCCTAACTTCCTCCACGTGACCACGTGACCTGAGAACACAAAGGAGCGTGTGGACCCACTCCTGGAAATGATTCGCAGCCCAGAGGGAGGGACCTTCTTGTACTGCCCACAAAGCCCCCTGACCCAGATGGGGCCTCCTGCCATTTCATGTGAGCGTCCACTCTGCTCATCTGGAGGACAGACTGTCTGCACAAGGGACACGTGGAGCTTGAACAGGAAAACGCCCCCTGCAGATGAAACCGCAAGTGCAGGGAGAAAGCAGAGAGGAAGGTCCAAGGGGGCGCGCGTTCCCTTTACGAGGCGGTCAGCCTGCCTCGGCCCTTCGCTACAGTTATGAGGGGTCACCACCAGGTCCCCTGGACACCACTACGTCCCCTGGAGAGTCTGCGGCGTGCTCCTTGCAGACCTGAGCAGGCAGCCTTGGTGCTGCCCGTGGTGGAAGCTTCGCTGAGATCTCCAAGAGGACAGCGGGCACAGAATCGTGCAGGACGAGGGACGGCTCAGCCCGGCCGCCTGCGCGGAGTGCGGTGCTCCAGGGAAGAGGACTGGGCTCGCTGACGGCCCACATTGTTCTGGCCGCAGGGCCCCACGTGCACCGTCACCCTCTCCACTGAGAACTGGCCTCAGAGACCACCGCGGCGTGGATGACCCCTTCTGAGACCCCTCCCCAGCTTCGGCCTCCCTATGGGATCCCCATTCCTGGGCTGGGTGACCCTCGGCTTCTCCAGCATCCTAGCAGGTACCACGCCGGCCCGCCCTCTCCGGCTGTGCTGTGCCTACAGGAGCCGCTGCTCCTGACCTTCTCCCTGGGCTGTGCCCTCTGCCCACATGGGAATCCGTGTGTGGGCACCTCAGCCGAAAGTGAAGGAAGGACCCCGATTAAACAGCGGGGAGGCACACGCTCAGGGGTCTGCACTTTTAAAGGGGGCCTAATGCTCGTGTCCCCGTGGAGCCTTGCTGGGGTGGAGCACAGGGGCAGCGAGGAGCCCCCTCAGAGCAGGAGGCCACAGGCTGGCGGAGCAGCGCCTTTCAGGGGCTCCTCTTTGGCAGGCGCCTCTTCTGCCGAGAAGTGGCCACAGAGCCCCAGGAGCGAGGGCCCAGAGCCCTCTGGCTGTGGCTGAGTTAGACCCCAGGGTGGAAGGGACGTGAGGGGCGATGTCCCCGCCAGCTGAGGGCACCTCTTCCCATTTCCCCTCCCCGGGCTGCTGCGGTGCGTGGCTGCCCTTCCCTGATGCTCACCATTTGAAGAGAACCGTGAACTCTGGCCCCGGCCGGGGGTCCTGTCCCCTTCGGGACCGAGTGCAGAGGGCCTGGGGGACTCTGCACCATCAGGAGCTGGGAGGCCCCGCTCTGTCCACGCTCTGGGACGCTCGCCCCTCCCAACACAAACCTCAGGGAAACGGCTTAAAGGAGGAGGGTCTGTGTCGGCTCACGGCTTCAGCGGTTTGGTGCGGTCAGCTGGCTGCTCCGCGGAGGGCCACGGCGGAGGCGCTCGGCGGAGGGCCGCTGAACAGCTTGGACAGCCAGTGAACCACAGAGGGAGAGAAGGGCCCTGGGCAAGACGCGGGCCTCAAGGGCACACCCAGGGACCCCCGTCCTTCCGTCACACCTCCCTCCTTGAGTTTCCACCGCCTCCAGCAGTCGGTTTCCATCACGAATCCCTCCATGGTTAATCCACCCAGGAGCCCAGAGCCCTGTGATCCCATCACTCCCAGGGCCCCAGCTCTGGATACGCTGCAGGGAGCACCAAGCCGCCAGCACATGAGTCTCTGGGGGACACTCTAGACCTCACCTCTCCTGACCTCCAGCATCCCCTGGCAGCTGCCTCCACAGTGACCCATCAGCCTGTCGGTGCCTTTCCCCAGTGCCAAATCCCTGTCCCTCTTTCCCTGGAATGCTTTTCCATCTTTGAAGAGCCATCCTGTCTTCGTGGTGCACGCCTATAATCCCAGGGACTCAGGAGGCTGAGACAGGAGGATTGCAGGTTGGAGGCCAGCCTCAACAATTGAGTAAGGCCCTAAGCAATTTAGTGAGATCCTGTCTCTAAATAAAACATAAAAAGGGTTGGGGATGTGGCTCAGTGGTTAAGCACCCGTGGGTTCAATTCCTGGTACCAATAAATCAATAAATAAAAGCCATCCTCTCCCCTAAGCCAGGACATGACCCATCGTAGCACACTGAGTCTCAAGCACCACGGTATCGCCCGGCGGGGAAGATGTGAGGAACCCTTCTCCAACACACCTGGGAAGCGGGGCGGTACCTCGGGGTGGGGATGAGATATCCTAGGGGCGGGGCTCAAGTCTCAACGTGAGATTCACTTAGGTTTCGTACACGCCTTCACACAAAGCCCCAAGGTCATTTTATGTTTGCTCATTTTGTGCCTCAAACAACATCCCGAAGTGTGGAATCGGCCCCTCGTGAAGACCTCCCGGGTGTGGCCATCGCGTCCGGATGGGGAGCTCCGAGCTCCCTCTACTTCCCGGTGCCCATGTTGGACACCCAGGTGCCGCATCCTGCAGAGCAGGTCAGTGACACCAAAAGGTGCAAAACTCGAGGTGGGAACAGGGACTGGGTCCAGGGCTCGTCTGGCAGGTTCTAAATCCCAGCGGAGACCTTCCTCTCTCGCTGCTCCAAGTTACATATCCTGCTGGAAATACGGGAAGCTACTCTGGGTGTGGACTAAGGAGGGGCAGCCGCGAGGCTGTTGGCAAAGGCAGATGGAGCCCTGGAATTCCTGTCCAGGGACGTCACCAGACAGCCAGCTGCCTCTGGGGGCTTCTCCGTCTTTTCCTCGGGCTGCTGTCCATCTGACCGCGATGAACACTTGTGTGGGTGTGTTTTCATTTCTCTTCTACAGATGAAGTGCTGGGTTGCACGCTACATCTGTGTCTCGTCTTTAAGAAAACAGGCTGCTGGGTACCATGGTGCACGCCTGCAATCCCAGTGACTTGGGAGGCTGAGGCAAGAGGATCGCAAGTCGGAGGCCAGCCTCACCACCTCCGTGAGACCCTGTTTCAAAATGAAAACTACAAAGGGCTGAGGAGGGACCTGAGCGGTAAAATATACCTGGGCTCAACTCCCAGTACCAAGAAGAAATGAAAAAGAAGTCAAAAGAAAAAGAAAATGGCCAAGCTAACTTACCTCCTCAAGCATTTACTCTTTGTGCTTTTAATGTATAAGATCATTTCCAGAAAACAGAGAGGAAGAATATTAATGTGAACAGCCAGAAAAATAAAATGGTGATCACTATACTCTGGGCTGATTTGTGTCACCAAATTCTTCAGTTGGATTCCTGGTCCCCAGGACCTTGGGATGTGCTATGTGTGGAGGTGGGTCTTTCTAGAGGTGACAGAGAGGCAGTGAGGTCCCCAGGGTGGCCCTGACCCCACAGGACTGGGGTCCTCCTAAGAAGAGATACTGGGGATTGAACTCGGGGGCACTCGACCACTGAGCCACATCCCCAGCCCTATTTTGTGTTTTATGTAGAGACAGGGTCTCACTGAGTTGCTCAGCGCCTCACCATTGCTGAGGCTGGCTTTGAACTCGCGATCCTCCTGTCTCAGCCTCCCTCAGTGCTGGGATTACAGGCTTGTGCCACCGCGCCCGGCTTTGCAATTCTACTTTTATGTGTGCGACTCGGTCACGTTTCCCTCAACTACATCACAAGTTCTTCAGGGGCAGGACGTCATGCACTGGGCTGCTCACAGCATCCCCCTGTGGAGCACAGACCCGTGAACTCAGGAGATGCCGGATAAACACCAGCAGACAAAGGGGACAGCCGAATTGGGTGCAATCAGTTTTTTTCTTCCCCAGCGTTTTTTTTTTTTTTTTGTGCCAGGTATTGAACTCAGGGCACTCGACCACTGAGCCACATCCCCAGCCCTATTTTGTGTTTTATTTAGAGACATCTCACTGAATGGCTTAGCACCTTGCTTTTGCTGAGGCTGGCTTTGAACTCGAAATCCTCTGGTCTCAGCCTCGCAAAGTGCTGGGATCACAGGCATGCGCCACTGAGCCCAGCTTCCAGCAAACTCTTGAGGTATGTTTTGAGCGCTTTTCCAAGGAAAGTCTGGTCAGACAAGGGGCTGCTCATAGACAGCTGGAGGGCGTGGACGTCACAGGGATCTGCTTGTGGTCCCAAGAGTCCTTGGCCTGGCTGTCTCTGACACCTTTCTCAGGACGCTGGGAAGGACTGAGCCAGAGGAAATGAAGCTGATTCTCGTCACACTGAACCACGGGTGGCCGGAGTTCTAACGGGCTGATGCTCAAGGTCCAGATGTTGGGAAGCACGGAGGATTAGGAGTTTGGAGAGATCATCTTAGTCCTTGAACCGGCTCTTTAGGAAAAAACCCTTCTTACCCATCTCTGAACGCTATTCTTCACACACTTCGAGACTAGGCATCTGGTGCCTTTCCGAAGGCTGCGCCGTGGCAGACACCTCCTGCAGAACGCTGTCACCTCGGATCCAGTCCTGAACTGGCTAATCGCGTGCTGCGTAAACACGACCGTGCATTAGTGCGGAAATCAGCAGAGAATAAACAGCTCATCAGGCAGGACGGATGAGTGTCTGTGAAGCAGCGGCACTCGAGAATGACATTTTGCAGCGTTTTCCGGGGCAGGCTTGGAATACTGAAGAGCAGAGCAGCGAGGGAGCCGCCTCCCGCACAGATAAGCAGCAGCCCTCCGAGAGCTGCGAGCTGGCCCCATGAGCGGGCGTCTCAAACCTGGTGAGGGAAAACAGTCTTCCAGATAAGTCGATGGTGCATCTGCAGTGGGAATGTCCTGTGTCCAAACGCGGTGCAGACTCGGCCCTCCCAAGACGGACCCGTGTGAGTGGACTAAGTCTGGAAGGGGACAAAGGATGCTGCTATATTTTGGTCTGCAATGACCCCCAAGGCTTGTCCCCAGCCTGGGGTGTTACTGGGAGGTGGTGGACCCTTTAGGTAGCAGAGCCTACTGAGAGCAAGTGAGGACATGGGACCGAGCCCGTGAAGGGTATACTGAGACCCTGGCCCCTCTCGTCCCTCCCTTTTGCTTCCTGGTTTCAAGGAGGCAGGCGTCTTTGCTCCACTGTCGGCAACTGCCTTCCTGCAGGGCCCAGAGCAAGGGGGCCAGCTCACCATGAACTACGTCAAAATAAACCTTCCTACTTTTTAAGTTGATTATGTTGGGTGTTTTGTCACAGTAATGGGAAGCTGCCTAACATATTTTAAAAAAATTCTAATTGCCAAGAAAATTACCTTCCCTGCAATGACTGAAGACAGTAATATTGGGAATGATGTTTTCTCGTATGTGAAGTAGATACACCTTGTAACTTTAATTCTAACTACACTGAGTAACTGAAGTGAGCCTCTGTTTCCTCAAAGGTATGAAGGGAAACCTCAGCCACTATCAGGGGGCGCCTTAGACACAAGAGGAACACCAAAGCCCAGCACCCTCTTCTCAACATGAAGTGCCTGACTCACAAATGTCCCATGACCTGCTTCTGCAGAAATTTGGAGCCTTGTGCAATTTCCAAGGGATCAGGTTATGGCAGTACTTTAGACGTGTTTTCTGAATTTCCATATTTTAGGAACTGTCTGGCATCTCTGCCTTTCTTCTAAGCGTAAGCACTTTCGACAGGCAAGCTTGGCGGGTTTTGATTTGCCTTTCAAGGAAGATATGCAGCACACGCTCTCAACTCCACTGAAGACGAAAGGTTCCTTTCGGGCGTCCAGATTGCAGTGTGGCTCTGTCCTGGGGCGTGCGCGCATGCCCGGCTCTGGATTCTCTGGACTTCTGAACACTGGTACGCTGGATTCCTGGTGGAGAGGGCGTAGGTCTACACTGCCTGGTACAGACATGCCTGGATTCTGGTCTGTTTTAGAAATATGAGTAAATGTGCAAATGCTCAGATTCAAGTGGACCACTATGAAGTCACCTTTTTTGGTTGTTTGGTTGCATGGAAATGATCCCAGGGAGGTGGGCCTGGGAACATTTGCACAGATAATGTTGACAAATTTGGTCATTCATAAAACAGACCACGGGCTCATGAAGATCTACAAAGTCAAAACGAGACTTGGAAGAGCAAGCCACACCTCCGCTGACCAGAGGGCAATCGGAAAGGCTCAAGAGCCACTGGCAGAGCCAGACTGTCCTCCAAGGTGGGAGGGTGAGACCCGGGCTCGTTTTCAGCAAAGACTCTGAAAGTCGGACAAGGAAGCCGAATGTTTAGATGGTGAGAGAAAGCTGCTTGCAAATGAGAAGTCAATTCTACAGAGAAAATGTAGAATTGACATTCTACACTGTTTTAAAAGAGCAGTGAAATGAAATGTTCAAGCAGACAACAGCCAGAGTCTGTCTGCGTGAGACCCATATACACACAAAACGGCAGGAGTCGCTAACCAGAGCTTAAAGAAGGACCTGTTGATACCGTGGACTCGGTGGTGTTACTCCAAAGGCCCTAATCCCCAATGTGACTGGACACAGGACCTTTCCAGAGGTGATGGAGGGGCAGTGAGGTCCCCAGGGTGGCCCTGACCAGCAGGACTAGGGTCCTTGTAAGGAGAGGAGACGAGGACACAGACGCACACAGAGGGCCACCCTCTGAGGACCCAGGGAGAAGACGGCGTCTGCAAGCCCAGGAGAGAGGCCTCTGGGGGAGCCTGCCCTGCCCACGCCTGGACCTCGGACCTCCAGCCTCTCGCACTGGGGGACAAGAAGCTCATGTGTTGAAGGCTGGATCCCCAAAGCAGCAAGGTTCAGGGGGAGCTTTTAGGCAATGACTGGATCATGAGGGTGCCGCCCTCATCTGTGGATTAATCCATTTGGTGGATTACTGCTTGGAAGGTGCATGGATAACTGGGAAGGACCTAGCTGGACGAAGCAGCCTACTGGGGCACGCTATGGGAAAGATGGCCTTCTCCCCAGTCCCTTCGCTGTCCACTTCCCAACTGCAGAAGCTGAACAGCGTGCACCACCACAACCATCCGCCGCGCTCTCCTGCGTCACCTTAGGCCCAGTCGACCATGGAATCAACCCTCTGAAACTGTGAGGCACAGGAAACTTCTCCTCCCGTAAGTGTTTTGGTGGCAGCCGTGCAAAGCCAGGGAACACGACCACCAAGAGGCTGAAGCCAGATACAGAAGGCCAGTCGGTACCTGTTGCTCTAACCAAACACCTCACACTGGTGAATGTGAGCAATTTATCACCGTCCTGGAAGGTGGGCAATTCCAGATCAGGACTCGGGCAGGTTTTGTTTAACGAGGGCCCCAATCTCTGCTCTAAGATGGTATCTTGAAGGCTAGAACCTCACACGCAGGAAAGAACAGAGAGAGTGGGGAAAAGCACTCGAGTGCTCTCAGCCCTTTCTTAAGGCACAAAGGCATCCATGAGAATGGAACTTGTCACTTTCCAAAAGGTGCCACCTAACACCAGCACAATGGGGACCCAGATCCACAGGCACGTGGGGGGCACACCTTCCAACCACAGTGCCACCGGGAGCACTCTGCAACAAGTTTAACAGTCTCCCAAGATGTGCAACTCCGTTTCCTGGGTCCGCAGTGGCTTGCCCCTAAGACGTAAAGTGTTTCCTGAACTAATTCAACTTTGATAACAGGTTTTCTGTAGAAAAGAGGTGCAACTCGTGGGAAGCCCTGTGGTAACGAGGGGGATGAAGATTCTGGGCTGATGTTGACATGACATCTTCCACTCCAGAGACTCCCAGGAATGGATGTCTGGAGGGGTCCTGAAGGTCTGCTTTAGGACATAACGTGAGCTCTTCCATCTACAAACATCCTCGCCAATATGTCATAGAAACCAAGTACCCTCAACAACTGGGGGACACCCCATGGGCTGTGAAATAATGCACGGAGTCCACCCCGCCACCGTGTAAGTCAGGGTTGTGTTGCTAAAGCGACTCAGACGATCGGCGTACGAGGAGGAAGGGCTTATTCTGTGCTATGGTTTGAGGGGTCCCACTCCATGGTCACCTGGCCCACTGTCTGGGCCTGTAGTGGGGCAGCACACCAGGTCAGGGACCTGCTCACCTCCTGACTGCCAGGAAGCCAGAGAGGACCAGGAGGGCCAGTGCAATACTCCCTCGGGGACACCGTGCCAATGATCCAGGTTCTTCCTACGACGCCCTTGCTCTTCTGATACCTTCCCATAGTGCGTCCCTGGGGTCCTACCTTCAACACAGGGGCCTTTGTGGGACACCGCACGTCCAGATGAGGGAGATAGGCTGCAGAAGGCCCCTGCAGAAGCCTGAAGTATGGGCAGCGCAGATCCCTGTACGTGACCCTGTTGTTCCCATCCGTGCATAAACACGATGCAGCTTAACCCATAAATCCCAGCAACAGATTCCCGGCAACCCAATAAAATAGAACAACTAACGATACACAGCCATAAGTTGTGCGAAGGTAATAAATTCTCTTTTCTGGAATTTTCCAGTATTTCTGGTCTAGGGTTGACCACCACAGGTAACTGAGGCTGGAGATGAAGGGGAATGAGTTTGATGTTCCTTGCTCTGTGACACTTCAGGGTCTCCTTAGAGATAATCGCTGTGCAGGCTGCTGGTGACAGCGGCAGGCCGGCGAGCCTGCAGGAAGGGCCACGGGACTTCAGAGGGCTGCCGGGGAGCAGCTCCATGCAGTGCGCACCACACAGCAATGCTCAGCTGCACTTTCTCAGGGGGTAACCCATGGCGGAGGGTGGTCTGATGTGCACAGAGCGCTGTCAGGTTTTGAAACACCATTCAAAGCGAGACACCTGGAGCTTCCGACCGCCAACTAACTGCATTCCAAGAAACGGGAACCACAGAACCCAGACGTGAACACGGTCTAGAGGCCAGCTGGCCACCCTCATCCCTGCTCCTAGCTCATGCACGCTTTTACCACGGAAAGGGACCTTCTCGATCTCCTCTCTTTCCCTCCGCTCGTACTGAAGGCCACTCAGTGGGAAAGATCTGTGATGGGCAGCCATCAGCAAGTTCTCACCAGGGTTGGGCGTGTTTCAGGGAGTGGCATGAAGGAGGCGTCTGCCGCAGAGCCACCTCAGGATTCACGGCTTCTGAGCAAACGTGAGCTGCTGGTCAGGACACAGGCCTGGGCACGTCTCATCTCCGCACGCCCCCGACAGGACACGCTGTAAGGGAGCCAAGACTGGACGACAATTAAACTCTTTAAACCCTCCTGAGGTAGATGCAGAAAAATGAAAAAGGGCCTGTGTGCTGGCCGAGCACTGGGCGTCGGGACTCCCCTCTCCATATGAGCATCACATCTGGCTCCGGCCTTGGGCAAGATGATGCTCCAGACAGAATCCAGCAGAGGGAAACACCCAGGGCAGACCTGCTTCGTTTAATGGACATTGCCCCATGGGCCCCAGCGACCTAAATGTGGGGTACCTACAAAACTTTAAATGCAGTGTAGAGCTTAGTATGCAAGTTTTTAGGAACTTAAATATGGTGTGCAAGTATATGGTTTAGAGGAAGAATAAAAACATAATGATCTGAGAATTATAAGAACCATAAAAATAGTAATCATATAGAAGCTCTGAATTATTATTTTCTAACTATTTTAATGTGCCTGTGTCCATTCGGTTAAAACACTCATGGAATGAAACTTTGGGACCTAACAGGTTCAGAACTTAGTGTTACCCTTGGAAGATGCCTTAACGATCAAACATTCTGCAAATGTACATCCCCCGGGAGGACCAGACGTCCAATCCAACAAGTGAGGAAGCATGTCGAGAGCCTTTGTGCTGCATCCAAGGGCGCCATGGCTCCCTTTGAAAATATAAACTCATCAGGCAGGCTGAGTAACCGTTGTGGTTAACAGAAAGAAAAGGCGGAGGGGAATTAGGTTTGTTTCAGGTTTGCTTTTGTTGGAGGGCATCTTGCAGACGGTGAAGTCACGACTCTCACAGCAAGACCACGTGAGCAGGTACAGAGGATTTTATTTCACTATGTTAGTCTGTGAGGAATCCAGCAAGACGTTACCTGGGCTGCTGGGGATTCTAGGAGCAGGTGTGTGCAGCCCACCAGGAGGGCTCCTCAACCCAGGGAGGACTGGCCACGCCGGGCATCAGCAGCGGTCAATCCTCGAAGCACACACAGCTCTGCATTTTCTCTACAACGGGAGGACCTGAAAATCAGCCTAACAATAAATGACTGAGCCGCCTGGACAGTGTGTCAATCCAACAGCGGGTGCTGCTCCCTGGTCTTCCATCTCAATACACCTCCCAACGTCTGTCTGACAACGACAGCCACATTCGCAAGGCAGAATCAATCTACCCAGTGTCTGTGGCTCTCAGGCTTCCTAAGTACCTACTCTGAAATCAAACTGTTTCTACTACAGAACCATGGAAAACCAACAGTGTTAAAGGGAAGGGGAGAAGTGACGCCTTGAGGTAGGAAAGGCTCCTGAATGGACACAGATGCACATTCAGAAGCTCAACTGTGAACACGTTCAGGCCAGAGAGAAACTGCTGAGCAGGCTCCTAGGGAGTCGGGGCGTGAACTGAGGCATTCTGAGGGGCCAGGTGACTTCAAGGGCAGCCCCTGGGCGCACTGTTTCTGACGGGCATCCTGGCAGGCTCTCCCACTCAGGCTGCGGAGCAGAGGCAGTGACTCCATGGCACAGCGGCCCTGAGGAGTGTGACGCTGGGGATGGGGTGACACACCTGCACACACTTGCACACGCACGCGTGACACACGGACACACATGCATGGGGTTTCCACTTTCTAGCTGCCAATGTTGAGAAAAACTAGAACGAACAGGAAAAGAGCATGTGCGATTCCCTCGGCCTGGACAGCAGGGACCACGTCCACGCATCCCCGCGGGGTCCTGCACGGCGTCACCCTCACACAGGGAAGCCAGACCTTGCTCTGGGCCGTCCCTGTCCTCCCTCTAGTGAATGGTGGATGGCCTTCACCCTGCCTCGAAGCAGGCCATGGCAGCAGAGGCCCAGGACCCTCGCAGGCTGCAGAGGGGCCGGGTGCACCTGGGCTGCCGACCCCCGGCCCCTCCCTGCAGCAGCATGGACCACGAACGTGTGCGCGGGCCCGGGGAAGCCCAGGGCACCGTGCAGCTCGGCCGCCCTCACTCGTAGGCGGGCAGGCCGAAGAGCTCGGGCTTCAGGTCCTGCAGGGAGCTCAGCACCAGGGTGGCCTTGGTCGTCAAGTCGCGGCTCAGGTTTTCATCGGGAACCATGACCACCTGCATCCCGGCCGCCAGGGCGGCCTCCACCCCGTTGGGAGCATCTTCAAACACCAGGCACTGCGGAAAGAAGAAAGAGAGCCGAGAGGCCTTTCAGGAAGCAGGCATGGGCGGCTGTCCCCGGCATGGGCTCTGCCACGTGCATGGGGACAACAAAGCAGCGTGGCTTCGAGGTCACAGTGTGGCAGGGACAGAGGGACACCTGTGTCCCCAGGGACGGTGGCGGGGAGAGGCTCCTGCCGCCCACAGCACCATGAAATGCCGCACGACTGTGCCTGAGCTCAGGGTGTCCGTTTGAAGCTGTTTTATCCGGATCCTAACAATCTGTTCGATCCAAGACTGAGCACAGA
Source organism: Xerus rutilus (assembly GCA_028644305.1). Taxonomy (NCBI): domain Eukaryota; kingdom Metazoa; phylum Chordata; class Mammalia; order Rodentia; family Sciuridae; genus Xerus; species Xerus rutilus. The sequence goes on along the minus strand of CM053417.1, from coordinate 119,053,965 downwards.
GTGAGAGGGACCAGAGAGCAGACCACACAGTCCTGCCTGCTACATCTAACAGGGCTCCCGGCTGCTCAGTCTCAGGCACCCTCGTGGAAACTGAACGGCTGGGTGCTTCAGTGCCGACCCACGTCCCAGGGTGCCCGGGCTACGTGAGAGATGAACCTCAGGAACACCAGGCCGTGGCCTGTGTGGTCTCCAGGATGGTGACAATCAGCGCGTCATGGGGACTGCAGGCACCACGACACGTTGCCTCCGGCCCCCTCACCCGGTGGCCTGTGCTTGCCCTGGACGTCCGAGCAGGGCGCTCTTTAGTGCCTAGCTATGCCGTGTGCCCACCAGGCCGCAGCCCCGCATGCAGCAGCAGACACAGCCCTCGCCCCGCGCTGGGTGCAGCACCCGCAGGTCCTCCTCACATCACGGTCCGTCAGGAGAGCAGGCACCAGAGTCCCCAGCACCTTCCCAGCACGTCGGCCGCTTCACGTGAAGACGGGTCTCCCGCTGGCTTCTCTAGCCCCTGCTGCAGGGGAGAGACCCTCCCACTGCCCAGCGCTCTCAGGGAGCCACCTGCCCCCTTCACCTCGGAGCCAGGCCTGGGGCTGCAGAGGCTGGCCTCTCAGTTTGCACCCCTCTCCTGTGAGCCCCTGTGGGGAGCCGCAGCGTGGCAAGTACAGGGCCTCCTCCGCCTTCTCGTCTCCCTTCCTCCATCCACCTGGACCACCGTAAAGCATTAGCCACCTTGCTGCCCGGAGGAAACCCAGACTCCTGTCCTGAGAGTACCCGAGGCCCGAGGCCCAAAGCAGTCTGCTAGGACCAGGGCTGGGGCGCAGGTGGGGCGTGGGTGCCCACACCTGGGCGGTCCTGGGAGAGCCACAGGCCTGCCTGCCCATTTCCTCCCAGGGCGAGGAAATGACTCACTCTGGGCCACCCAGGTCTGCTGCCCCAGCTCACTGACTCACTCCACCTGCTCCTGGTGTTTCTGTCCTCGGCCTTTTTAAAGTCACACTTAAGAGGTGTTCTCAGCTGCGTTCACCTGGGAGCACACAGGCCTGTCCCACGACAGAGCAGGATGGACGCCGTGTGCTCCGGGGATCTGTATGCCCACAGGAATGGGCTGGGGCACAGCAACAGGGTTTGCCCATGCCCCTGGGGTGACTGTGGTTGGCTGGGTCCCCAAGATGGCTTTCCCGTGTGCCTGCGTGAGGCTGATTTGGTGGAGCATGGCGGGCGGGCCTGCCACAAACTGGTGGCTCAGAACTAGACAGTTAGAGGAAGGGAGGCTGCGGGAGGCCACCAAACAGCTGGGTCCACCCGAATGCAGCCCGGAGTCTGGAGTCCAGGGAAAGCACTGCGGGCCTGTTCCCAGCTGAGCGCGTTCCCAATGCCGCACTAGAGGTCCTGGGAAGCGGAGTGAGATGAGGAGGAGCAAGGGGGATCACAACCCGTGGGGACACCGCCAGGAGAACGCCAGGAGAACATCTCACTGCGGCTCGGAGACTGCCACTCTTCCTGCGGCTCTCACACTCCAGCGGTCTCCTGGGTTCCACGCAGAATTCGTCCCCTTCTGATTGTACAACCATCTAAACAAGGCACTGAAAACTGCAATACCCATGGAGCATCCCTTCCCGAAAATCCAAATGGCTCCAAAATCTGAAAGTCCTGGCACTGTGGCAGCACAAGCGGAGAGTCCCACGTCAGGAGACTCACTGCAGGAGAGGTGCCCAAGTGCTCCAGGCCACGTGTGCAAGCCACACACGGAGCCCAAGTGCAAGTGTGCAGCCGGGTCTCGCCCCCGGCATCTCGTCATGTTTATCAAATACTCCAAAGTCAAGAAGAAATGAATAGAACCACTGTGTCCCCAAGCATTTCCAATAAGGGGCTCTCCCTGTGTCCTGCAGGACGGCCAAGATGGCCTGGTGGAAAAGGTGAAGGAGGCCCCGGTGACGAGTGTGAATTAGAATAAGGCGGCCACAGGGAAGCCCAAGAGACAGAAGGGGCCACTGACACACGCCATGTTCACGAGCAAGCACGTCCCCAAGCGCCCAAGGACTGCGGGAAAACCGGGCCAAGTGCAGGGTGACCCCCTCCCAAGAGTTGGTGGTCACCCACAACGCCCCCCGGGGAAGCTGCAGGGGCACAGGGGAAGGATCCCCACCGAACAGTGGCTCTGGGGATTAGCAGAACAGGCGGGAGCAGCAGGGACAGCACCCAGAAGACACTGGGCCTGGGCCAGGCTTGCTTCCCCCAGATTTACACAGAGGGGCCACGCGGGCAGAACCCAGGCAGGCACACTCACCCTGCTGAGAGCTCCTGCTGTGGCCCAGGGAAGGGGGCTGGCGAAGGGGGCTGTGGCCAGCCCAGGGCAGCCTGCTGGCAGGAAGGATTCAAGGGAGGCCACCACACCTGCACTCTTGAATTTGATTTCTTTTTTCCTTCTCAGAAGCATTAGAATGACAAAGCAGAACCAAGACTATGTTTCCAGGTACCTATCAAAACTGGCCCCAGAGGATCTGCAGCCTGCCTCAGGCTGCCTGTGGATGACAAAGTGAAGGCACTTCAACTGGGACCCCTCCTAGAAGAGTAGCTGGTACCTAACACTGGGAGTGTCACGCTTTGTCACAGCCGGGTCTGCCCATCTCCCGAAACCAGAGAATAAATCTCCCAGTTGCGCAGAAAGACTGTGCCTGTCAATCACAGCACCAAGGGTCACAGAAAGGAAAACAAAACCAAGAACAGAAACACCCAACAGCCATGGAAACGCGAAGCTCATACAGTGCAGCTTGCGTCCTGCACAAATACAGCGAGCACGCCCGGCTGTTCCACACCCAGGCCTCCCAACTGGCTTCTGCACCACACGCCCAGCCCTGGGAATGGAGCTGCAGGCTGGCTGAACCTGGCGCCTGGTTTTACCCACGGGGACAGCCTGTTTGTCCTGCACTTGACCCTGACCTTCAATGCATTCGCTCCTAAGCACACACAGTGACCTGGGCATTGGTCATTGTGGCATCTGGGGGTAAGGCTCCTTTCCCTGTGAGCAAAGGGACTTCAGCTAGTACCAGCAGGTGAGGAGCATGGGGGACATGATGGCGTTCCTCTCCAAGGATCTGGGGGACTACTCGGGAGGGCGGCCTGGGTGGGGGAAGCAGGAGCGCCCGTCAACCTCTGCTTTGCTCTAATGGGCCCCGTGTATCCGTGGAGCCAGAGCACAGGCACGTGGCCCAGGGATGGCCCTGGGCCCCAGCGGCTCCCAGGAGGTTGTCTTGCTCAGGAGACCGCCCTTCCCACCCCGCAGCGCCTCTCCCCTCGGAGGGCACGTGGACGTGCGTGGGCCTGCTTGCCTCCCGTGCTGCCACTCGGGCCAGCGACTGGTCTAGGGAGCACAGTGCATCGCAGGATGTCCCTGGACACAGTTGCATGACTGAAGGACAGTTTCTTCTGCAGGTGGTGCTGTCACTGGGCAGGGCCTGGTGTCCACTGCACCCTCTCGGTAGCCGGGCCCACCGAGAGTGTCAGATCAAGGCCTGTGAGGCACTGAGGGGGGGAGGCGTCCTGTCCAGGGCTGGCAGGGCTGGGGGCAGACCTCTCCTGTGTGTGGTGACGAGAGCAGGGCCCAGGAAGGTGCAAGGTGAGTGCTGGGTCACTCATGCGGACGTCGGAACAGTGACAGCCCAGGCTGCAGGAGCCCAGGTTCCTTCCCTCCACCATGCTGAGGGCTGACGTGCCCGATCCCCAGCTGCAGCACAGGACAGCTTCACCAAACTGCAGCTGCAGGGGTTTAATTTAGGAAGGACACCTCCCTGTGGAAGGGAGGTGAAGCCCTTGGGCACAGATCACATGGAGGTACTGAACTGGTTTCTCGGAAGACGCCTGAGGTCTGCTGTGGCCTAAGTCTGGCTCCACCCCTGATCTTCACCCTGATCTTCACCTGGTCGGCTCACCCGTTCCACGGGAATGGAAATGTTCTTGTACTCTCATTTTCTGAAGATAAATATAGCTGGGTATGTGGTGCACACCTGTCATCCCAGCAACTTGGGAGGCTGAGGCTAGAGGATCACAAGTTGGAGTCCAGCCTCAGCAACTTAGCAAGACCTTGTCTCAAAATTAAAAAAAAAAAAAAAAAAAAAGGCTAGTGGCAAGCCGTCTTGGTCCACATGAGGTGCTGTGACAAAACACCACAGTTGGGACACCTTGAACAAAGCCTGCTGGTGCCCACAGCTCTGCAGGCTGAAGCGCAGGACCAAGGGAGGGCGGACTGTCTGCTGAGGGCGGCTTCCTGGTTTTCGGGAAGAAGTGGCTCATTTGAGAGTGTGGAGGACACACCTGCGAATCCAGGACACGTCGCAGGACTGCAGAGCATGGCGTTGTTCACAGGCGCCTGCCCGCTGGCCTCCCTGCAGCGATGAGTGAGTGACAGCCAGCGTTTGGTGACTGGCAGGCGCTGCATGCACGTCAGTTCCTGTTATGATGATGGCGATCTGCTCTGCAGATGCCCTAACAGGCGCAGTGAGGGTGTCAGATTATTCGAGCTGGTGACGGCGCCAGGACCTGCACCTCTCCTCCTGTGCCTGCAGCACCCAGCATCTCACCACCGGCGGGGATGGTAACAAACTGCCGGTGACTGGGAGCATCTCTTGCTGGGTCTGCTTCTGGGACTCACCAGAAGGCACGTTCCCATCACGAGCCAGGCTGCATCAAGCGCGACCAGCGATGTGGGCCAGCTGCTGAGGTTTTCAGGATAGCAGTGCCTGCGGGACGCGCTGCTTGGGAAGGAGAAGACGGAGGAGAGGAGACGGCCCTCGGCCTCCTGGACCTTCACAATCCCAGCCCCCGTGGAGACACCAGGTGGGCGCACAGCTGAGGACATGCAGAGGGGACCCTGGGTGCATTTCCAGGATGCAGGAAGTGCATCTCCAGGAGGCTGGTTCAGGGGGGATGTCTCGGAGGTGTTCCATCATCCAGGTCGTGTGATACGGGGACCGTCCCATCAGATGGACGCAGAGACTCAGACACTGACGTATGGGCAAGAATTCCAGGCAGAGGAAGAGCTCTGTGGAGCTGCAGATGTACTCACAGCTACGGCGTGGCGTGGACAGGCCCCTCTGGACGTGCCACGCTGACAGGTGTGTCTGGAGGGAGCCGGGGAGGGGCCAATATGGGAACCTGGAGGGCGGCTCAGCCTGCTGCCTCCTACAACATGAAGCTGGGTAACTCGTGAGGAAAGAGTGTCATTTAGTTCACAGCTTTGGAGGCTGGAAGTCCACAATGATGACGCTGTGCTGGCTCTGGGGGGGCGCCCGCCTGCACCCCATGAGGGAACATCATGGCGGATGGCGTCCTGGTGACAGCATACTTGAGAGGCAGCGACCCCCGTGGCCAGGCAGGAAGCCAGACAGGGATGGAGGGGCTGCTTTGCTCTTTTTTAACAACATGCTGAGGGTCCTGTGAGAACTCTCGCATTCCTGCCTGGGGCAGCACCCTAACGTCACATCCAGCTCCCAGCAGGGCCCCCGTCACAACACCATACTGAGGACCAAGGTTCTAGCCTGTGAACCTTAGGGGACGAGGTCCAACCAGAGGTGCAACCACATGACAACCACAGAACAAAGCAGCCAGGCCAGGAGGCATAGGTGTTACGGGGGAGGAGGCGGAAGGGTGGCATCCAAGTTAAACGGACCACGCTATCGGTGGGTTAGAGCCACGAAAAGCCACTGGCTTGCAAGGCACCTCACTCCTGTCCTGGAGGTCCTGTCTATGCCTGAGACCATCTGAGGGCACCTGCAGGGCCATCTGACCCCTGTCCTGGAGGTCCTGTCTATGCCTGAGACCATCTGAGGGCACCTGCAGGGCCATCTGACCCCTGTCCTGGAGGTCCTGTCTATGCCTGAGACCGTCTGAGGGCACCTGCAGGGCCATCTGACCCCTGTCTTGGAGGTCCTGTCTAGGCCTGAGACCGTCTGAGGGCACATGCAGGGCCATCTGACCCCTGTCCTGGAGGTCCTGTCTAGGCCTCTGAGACAGTCTGAAGGCACGGCTGTCCCATCCATGATGGGAAACCCACACGCGACTCCCCATGAAGTCTCTGGCTTGGCGTCTCTTGTGCGATACTCGTTGATCTGGGCTCCACGAGACTGTGAGAGGACGACCTAGGGACAGCCACCCTTGCTGGAAGCACCGACAGGTGCAGAGCTCACAGCTCACGGCCCAGCATGGAGAATCGGGGAGGCCCCGCAGAAGGTGCGCTAGGAATGAGGCAGAATGAATTATAAGGAGGCCCCAGGAGCCGGTGAGCATGAACAGCAAGGCTTCCGCAGGTCGTGCCGGAGACTCGCCTTGTGCTTGATACGTGTGTGAATCTGAAGGAGAACCGGTTACGTGCTCGCGATCTACTCACAAGGACGCTGAGTGAGCGAGAACAAGAGGTCACCCACGGACAGGGCGGGAGCTCCATGGGTTCCTGGTCTCTGCACTGCCCTGGTGTGAGCCTGCTCAAGTGTGTGTAGCTGCAGGGGCTGGGAAGGATGGCACGGGGTCAGTGGCCCTGCAGATGGCCCTTGATCTTCAAACAGCGCTGCACGGCCAGCCTGGTCGGCAGAGGCTGTCGGGGTCAGAGCCCTGTTACTCACTCACGAGCTGCAGGGAACACGGGAGACGACCAAGCTCCTACACTCCAAGTGTAGTGTGTACTGTGAGATGTGTGTCACAGGGCCGAGGAGCAGCCGCACTGCGGTCACGTTACGGCTCGCTGTGAGGTCTTCCCCCCGAGCTCACGTGCGAGACAATGAGAGGAAGTTCAGAGATGAGGGGATGGGGTTACGAGGGCCTTAACCTAACCAGTGCGTTAGTCCCTGCTGTGGACTAACTGCTGGTGACTGAAGGCAGGTGGGTGTGGCTGGAGGAGGTGGTCACTGGGGCGCCTTGTCCCTGGTGAGCACAGAGCTCGCTCGCTCGCTCTCTCTGCTTCCTGGTGCCATGTCTGAGCTGTGTTCCTCCCCCGTGATGTTCTGCCTCACCTCTAGCCCTGAGCTATGGAGTCGGCTGTCTCTGAACTCAGACCTCTGAAATGTGAGCATCAAATAAACTATTCCTCCTCTACAACTGTTCTTGGCTGGTCTTCTGGTCACAGCAGGGAAAAGCTGACTAACATAATATCCACTTCAGGATGAGCACCCCTGAACCTATGAATGGTCAACCGTGACCACGGGGAGGTGCACTTCAGTATCTACCTCAAGAATTTGCAGGACAGACAGAAAACAGACTGTCTACCACATTCCTCTCCATGTGGAGAAGGCGCTGGTACTCCCTCCTCACGGGGGATGGATGTTCTTATGAGATGGAGAAGCTCCGTATGGTTCTAAGGCCAACTGACGGAATCTGGAGTGCAGCCAGCACACAGGGCCACAGCACACGGCTGGAGACAGGAGCCTGAGGAATGCAGTGCAGAGCGCCCATCGGCGGGGACCAGGAGGCATTCCACAAGCCAGGGTGCTGCGCGGGGGTATTTCACCTGGGACGGTGAGGAGCCTGGGGCCTGGGAGACGTGCTTCCTCTAGCTGGCACTTGGAACTGCAGGAGAGGGAAGGCAGGGGTCGGGAGGGCAAGCCCCTGGCCCCTGCTCCCACTCAGAGCTGCACTGGGAGTAAGATGTGCTTCTGTGACTGGCTGCACCCCAGGCTGTGCCTCTGAGACATGCCCAGTGGGTCCCATGATGGCACTGGACAGTCCAGGAATCATTCTGGAACATTCTTTCCATGGAGGGTTGTGTTTGCAGAATGCACACAGAGAATTCGGGGAGTCTCTGACTTGCTGGGCTCCAGGATCTCCCAGGCTATCCCCAAACAGTTTCTGATCCCTTAAGTTGTAGGAATGTAGCTCAAACTACAATGCCCAGTTGAGCCACAAAAAAATGTTGTCTTTTGACAGAGGGAAGATTTTTCTCAACACTTCTCAGAACATACAGATAAAAGAGTAAGAGCTTTTAGGTTTATAGGCTAAAAATGGACTTGTTCAGTGAGCATTTTAATGTTGGATGTTTAAAAACACAAACCAGTCCTTCCATCCCCCACCCGCTTTTTAAATGGCACGGGGTCTGTCCTGCTATGTGGAACTCTGAGGAAAAGACCAGTGTGTGAGTGACAGCAGTCCCTCCAGCTCAGAGGACATCAGGACACCAAGTGCAGCTCCACAGAAGGACACCAAGTGCAGCTCCCGGCAGGTCAGAGGGAGCAGCTCCACAGCAGCTCCACAGAAGGACACCCCGGCAGGTCAGAGGGAGCGGCTCCACAGCAGCTCCATGGAAGGACACCCTGAGCAGGTCAGAGGGAGTAGCTGCATGGAAGGACACCCCGGGCAGGTCAGAGGGAGCGGCTCCACGGAAGGGCAGGTCAGAGCGGGCAGCTCCCCAGCTTCCTCTGTCCCAGGCTGCAGCGAGCAGTCTCCAGGAGCAGGAGGGAGGCCGGCCAGCCTGAGGATCTGGGCACTCGTGCCAACCCTAGAACCCTCTCCTGAGCTGCCATTGGTACTTCTGTGCCCCCCGCCGGTCACTCCCCGCATGGGGGTCCCAGACACACTCCGGGGTCCACGTGGCCAGCTCTTCACCCATGGGGACGCTCCTGCCTCTGGTCTTTCCTTCCCTGGTGACGTGGGCAGAAGCCTGCTGGGGAGCGGCTGGGTGCAGCCTGAGGAAGCCACACCTGCACAGCACCAGGACTGGGGCTCCACCCTGGCTGTGTCGGGACAAGCGGGATCTCGCCCTGGCAGCCGCTGCGCGGAGGCTTTCAGGACGATCACCCGGGTTTCTGGGGGAACTCTGGGGCCCCTTTAGTAACTGCGAAGCCCTCTCCGAGGCAGCTTTTGCTTGGATAAAGCCCTACAGAGAGCCTTCCGAGGAGACGCCCCACAGCCCAGTGGCCCCCGCGCACGTTTCCGGGGACCTCGAGTCCACTCTGCATCAGAAGAGGACAGGAGAGCCTTCTCCGCCCAGAGCGGGTCCCTCCACCTGCTTGCACAGGGGCATGGACTGGCACTGGGCGTCCCCGCCTCTGCTGCTGGTGGCCACTCTGAGGCGGGGCAGGCGTGCACTCCGGTCACGCTTGGCCCTGTGTTGGCAGAGACCCGCCTAGGGAATGGCCCCAGTACTCTGTTACTAGTCGCAGGCGACGCTAGCCACAGGGCACACACCTCTCCTCCCCCTTCCACCTTGGGCTGTGACACTAGCTTCTCAAGATGCCCTGGGACATGAAGACTGCAGGGACCCCGCGTGAGCAGCACCGGGAGCAGCACCGGGAGGCGTGGCCGCAGCCCCCTGCCCCGCCCAAGGAGACAGCATCTCCTGGGGACCTCTTCCCGGGAACCCCCTCCCCAGATCGCCATTTCAGACAAGCACTGCTGACCAAGAGCTGGGCGTTTGGCAGAACTTTCCTTGAAAATTCACTGAGTGGCCAGCTAGCCATGCCGAGAAACAACCAAGAGTGTTTGTTGCCAAAAATAACATTTGAGTTTTCAAGTGAAAATTAAAATTTGAGAAAACAGTCATCTCCTGCAGTGAGGCTGACAGCTCGCCAGGATCTGGGCTTCAGTGAGAAGACGGTGACATGAACAGATGCGAGTTCTTGATGTTGTTACAATGAAATGTGTCAACATTTTGGAGACCTAGATTTTCAGTTAACCAGGATTTCCAAAATGAACAAATAATGTTATGAAATCATGCGGGAATACAAGGTGGAGACAAAGTAATAGATTTCAATATCAAGCGGAAGGGTCAGGTCACCGAGAGGGCTTCGGTTGCTATAATGCAACACCTAGGAAACTACTACTTGTTGAATTTTAATGAAACATCAAAGAAAAATTGCTTATCTGAAAAGATTATTAAAATATTTCTTTTCCAAGTCATAATTTGCATAAGGCCAGACTTTAAATATATACTTCAACCAATACAAGAGTCCAAATACACTGCACACAGAAACCAAGATAAAAGACAGGTATGTTCCATTAAAAAAGCTCTAAAATTATTTGTGATGTGTAAAAATTTGGAAAAATAGCTATTCTGAAAATTTGCTACTTATATTACCATGTAATCAATTTATTATACTTTTTTAAAATGAGAATTTTTTAAAATGTCAGTTCAATTTTTAACTGAGTAAATAAGATGATGCATAATCCACATAAACTAAAACTCCTATGGACCCTAAATAATGTATAAGAATGTAAAGCAATCTTATCCAAAATGTCTGAAAACTGCTGTTCTTCTATTTGGAAATGAGATGCCCTGACCTCCTGAATAAAAATTCTGGCTTACCAGTAACTTTACAGTTTTTATTTTAAAACATTATACCATTTTTTAAAAAGTTATTATTATTACTACAAAAAGATTTACTTCCTGCCAGGTGTGGTGGTGTGCATGCTAATACCAGGTACCCAAGAGGCTAAGGCAGGAGGAGCATAAGTTTGAGGCCAGCCTGGGTAATTTAGGGAGACCCTGTTTTAAAATAAAAAATTTAAAAAGGGCTGGGGGTGTAGCTCAGTGGTGGAGTGCTTGTCTAGCGTACACCAATGCCTGAGCTCAATCCCAGCAGCACACACTCAAAACACATGCCTTCCTTTAAAAATATGTGCACACATGTGCACACAGAACCACATACACACTCAGGTGCGCACACAAGGGCCTTAGGAAATCAACGCTCTCTGCAATCCCGTCCACTTTTCAGAGATGACCCAACACCATCATGGCCATCTTTAAAAGGCTTCTTTACGTAATATGTCCTTTTTGCTTGTACAGAAATGGCCTCACTGGGTAGCCATCATCCTAGGATTGGCTTTACCACGGAGGACAAGCTGGGATGGCCAGATCCAGCCGTCCTGGGGCAGAGGTGGGGCCACACAGAAGGCTCAGGCCTGTGGAAACGAAAGGCACTTGTAACTGCCTGCAGGAGGAAGCGGACAGACCTCAGGAGGTCCTCCTGCAGACCTGCATGGTCGCTACTTGCTGGGCTACCAGGGCTCCCATCCTGGAAGTATCTTCCGTGCACTCTTCCGCACTGGGGCGCTTGCTGGATTCACAAGATCGGGGTGTCCTGCATGAGCTCCGTGACTGTCTGCTGCAGTTCTCAGCCTGCTTACTTTTCTTCATGACACAATAAAGATACATCCCGATGTATACCATCCACACCTAGGTACCATTATGTGACACACACAACACGTGACTGCTTTACGCCGATAGCACGAGCGTTATCTAGAATCCAGCGTCTGTTCTGTGCTTTTATCTGTATTTCCTATCAATCATCTCTGCATCTACCGGTTCTATCACCTATTATCCATCTATGCACCCATCCACGTTGTCTATCATCTACCTATCTACGTATCGTATCTATCGTCTGTCAGGGTATCTGCGGTCTAATTAGTATCTGCCTGCCCATCTATCCCTGTGAATCTCTCTGACACCTGTCTGTCTCCTATCATTCATCTATCCATATCTACCTATCATCCATCTATCCACTCATCCACCTTCTCTATCACCCGTCTACCTACGTACCTACGTTTCAATATCGGCCTGTTTATCACCTGTCACTCTATCCATGGTCTAATGAGTTATCGTCCGTCTATCTATCCCTCTGACACCTGTCTGTCTTGTCATCCGTGTCTCCACCCATGTCTTCTTTATCATCTGCTGTCGACCTACCTGCCGTCTGCCGTCTATTTATGATCTAATGAGCACCTGCTACCATCCGCCATCAATCCACACGCATGTATCCTGTGTCTGTGCATCATGTCTGACCACCTAGCTTCTCCTCTGTCTACTCACCTATCATCAACCTGTCTTCTACCTACGTCAATGGCCTGTTCATCATCTGTCTGTATACGTGTGATCTACCTAATTAGTATCTG
>CM053417.1:119023337-119041994 GCA_028644305.1 Xerus rutilus | reverse complement strand
CATCCACCCATCCACCCACACCTATGTGCCCATCACCCGCCCCTGTCCTCTCTGTATGTATCCAACAGCTGTTAACTCCTTACCTGTCACCTGTCCATCATGTGTCATCCATCCACCCATACCTATGTGCCCATCACCCGCCCCTGTCCTCTGTATGTATCCATCAGCTGTTAACTCCTTACCTGTCACCTGTCCATCATGTGTCATCCACCCACCCACACCTATGTGCCCATCACCTGCCCCTGTCCTCTCCCTATCCACCTCTGCTGTGCCTGTTGCCTACCTGCTGTCCATCGTCTGTGTACCTGCCTCGCTGTCTCTCAGGAGGTGTGACGCAGCCCCTGGCTCTGATGCCATGGCTGCCTGGGGACCACTGCTCTTTCTGCACCCTCACACCTAGGCCTGGTGACGTGTCACAGCCAAGGCCTGGGGCTCGGCACAGCCAGCCCTCCCTGCTGTTTGGCAGGTCCTGGACACGGTCTTTCCTCTCCAAGCCACCCTCTCAAGGCTTCTCTGTGTCAGCCACTCCTGTGGGGGACACTGGAGGGGGAGGTGGCCAGCCTGACTCACTTGGTTTCCTTCCTGGGGTCTAGCCCCGCCTTGCTCCCCACCTGTTAGGTACCAGACCCCTTGCGGGGTGCGTTTCATCTCCTGCCCAGCAGGGAGCACTGGTCCAGCTCACCTGGCTCACGTGTGGGATGTGAAGTTCCTCAGGGGCAGCCCGGGGGCTGGAGTTCGCTCCCCTGGGGAGGGGAAAGCCCTGCTGGGACTATTTCCTGTGTGACTCACCAGCCGCTGAGCAACCTCAGATGCGCCCTGTGCACCCTGTAAATCCCCAACACCTCAGGCAGGATGCACTGATCACTCCAGCTTCCCCAGTGAGTCTGCGGTCAAGTCAAACCAATTTCTTTCCTGGTTCTTTGTAAGTTGCTGGGATTAAGCCGAGGGCTCGTGCAAGCTGGGCCACAGCTCCTCCACTGCGCCAAGTCCACTGGGCCACAGCTCCTCCACTGCGCCAAGTCAGTCAGTCCCACCACGTGCCACGAGGCCTTTCCCATGGAGCGAATGAGAAAGGCAGTGCGCCAAGGGGTGGAACAGGCCACGGGCTTTGCTGCACACTGGCTGAACCAGTGTTCAAAACCAGGGGGCACGCTTCCCCAGGAGCTTGTCCAGGGAGGGCAGCTTCACGTCTGGTAGCTGTCAACGGGGAACGGCGCCGACGGCTTCCTCAGGGCCCCTCAGTTCTCTCCAGGCGCAGCAGCTGTGCCTCCTGGATGCTCTCCTTCCCCTCACTGACCCGTGGGCGCCCGAGGGACGGAATGCTGGAACCCTTCTGCTGACCTGCCAGCATGAGCCACTGGGTCTGCTGAGCTCCCAGGCCCTGGTGCCACCTCCACAGGTCCTGCGTGCCTTGTGACGTCCTCACAGCGCCCCCGCACTGCTCCTGATTCTGCCACCCACTTCCAGCCCAGCTGCCTCGCTCTGTACACAAGCTTCCTCCGCTGCCTTCCTGCAACGCCCTGAGCTCCTCCAGGCCCTGCTCACTCCCCAGGGCCCATGATGACCTCATCCCCTGCTGGGGTGCATGCGCTGCAGGGCTCCTCCACCAAGGGTGGGCAGCAGTTGGGAGAATTCCACAGAACACCCAGGGACATGGTCACCACGGAGGCTCTACAAGGTGACGGCATACTTGGGGTGTGCATGAAACCAAGGGCTATGTCTACTGATGGGCCAGCTGTACTTATTTATGGGACTCGGCCCTCAACCACTAATGCCCATTCAGGTTTCAAAAAGAAAAGCAAGTGTCTGCCATGCTTACAGCTGGGAGTGCGTCTCCCAGCTTCCACTCTGGTGTTTGCAGAGAGGTGCCCACCACAGAGAACGTCCTGCCGAAGCCACTGCAGGGTGGCACAACGGGACAGTGAACAGACACCACCAGCGGGCAGCCCTGCACGTTGCTTTGAGTCACACTTGTTATCTTAAGAGTGGGGTGAGAGCATGGGGAAGTGGTCTAAGGGACAACTTCCAATCGCACACATTTAGTTACCGAGATAGCACATGAAACATGTTAAGTCACTTTCACACGCAGGCTGAAAATCCCTTATGTAAAATGCTTGGGACCAGGGGTGTCCGGGATCTGGGAACATCTGCATGTACACACTGAGACACCCTGGGTGGGACCCAAGAGGACACACTGTTTGTTTTGTGCACAACCTGCATACAGGACTGAGGGTCACTGGACCCAGGATGTCTGGTGGGCCTGAGCCCTGGCTGTGCCCATCAGGAGGCCAGGTGTGCGGCTCTCTTGTGGTGCCATCTGGATGCTCAGACTGTGCGGCTCAACCTGCAGCACGTGACATGAAGGAAGGGGCCGATGACAGAGGGAGGCGCTGTGTGTGGACCTGTGCGCAGCCCTCTCCAGCTAAGAACCAAAGAGCAGCAAGTGTACTTAACTCTTAAGTGAACGGAAGTGTTGTGTGCAGAGGTTTCCTGAAGACAGAGCAACAGAGGGAGAAGTCGGCCACCACGACCCCAAGGCCCTGGGCCACCTCCGGACACAGTGCTGTCAAGGAAGCCCAGTGCGGAGCGCGGCCCTGCTGCGCTTGCTCACGCCCGTGTCCAGTGTGACGTACGTGTGTACACGTGAAGTGTGCCTGCGCTGGAACTCAACCACAGGGACGTGCGTTTCTGCGGCTGGGACTCAAGTGACAGAGGGACACACGCAGACCAGGAGGTGCGCACCCGCTGCAGGACCGCGAGCTGCCTCAGGCCTGCACATCCCCAGGCTGCAGGCTGAGCACCGGGGCCTCCAGCCCAGGGCCACTGAGGGCACAGCGGGGGCAGCAGCGGCCGGCACCCCGGGCCGGCTCCGCAGCCTCACGACGCTCACGCAGACCTCCAGGAGGCCTTCCTCACGCGTTCTTATTTATTTTTAAGCACAAAAGAAAATCTTGTGGTTTCTGATTTTTTAAAAGCAGAACTTTAAAGAAAATAATCCCAATGAACACATGATTCATGCCTGAGGCTCTGCTGGCCACTGGGAGTAAGCTGGCGATTACGTCTCCCTGTGACTCCAGTCCCTTGCGGCCACTTGGCTGCTGACCTTTCTGCTACACCCAACAGGCTTGATCCCGGGGCAACCTGAGTTCTGAGTTCTCAGTCTCCTCGTCCGAGGGAGGGAGTGTTGCAGACAGGCAGGGACTCGCCATATGCCCCCGCCTGCAGCCAGGACTCTGAGGCAATCCCAAGCGCTCTGGGCGCCTCCGGACCACGAGCCCCGTGAGACGTTCCTTAAACCCTTCACTATGCACATCACCAGCCTTCACGGCAGGTCCCCCAGCTGCAGGATGGATGTGCCCACAGCCAACGTGGGGCCCACGGGTGAGGCGAGACCCTCGAGAGCCAGCCTGCTCTACAAGACAGCTCATTTCCTCTGACCAGCTGCTGTGACACCGTGGACGGCAGCAAAGTGCAGGTGGTGCAGCCCCGGGCCTCGGAGAGCCGCAGCCCCGTGACAGGCTGGTGTGTGCCCCTGACCCCCTGGCCGCTGCACGGGGTTCTGCACCTGCACACAGGGCAGGGCACGTCCCTCTGCCCTCACAGAGCACCCACGACACCTGGACTTGAGCGGCCCTGATTGAGCAACTCCCTGCACATCCTGCTGGGTCCCTGGGGAAGGACCACGGAGTGGGCCACAGCAGGAAGCCACAGGGCCGTCCCCCTAGGCCCTGCACAGACAGCAGCCCACGAGGCTGGGCTGTGGAGGGGCTGCAGCACCCGTCCCAGCAGCCTCCTCCCATGAGCAAAGCTCTCAAGTCCAAAGCCTCAGGATGGACAGCAGACCTCAGACCTCATCTCAGGAGCAAGACCCTCTGCACAGCAGCATGAGGCTTTGCAGGCAGCAGACTCCTGCAGGGCTCCTCTGAACCACGGGGAGTGGCCCTGGAGTGGCTGGGTGGCCCTGGGTAGAGCAAGACCTCGGGGAGTGGCCCTGGAGTGGCTGGGTGGCCCTGGGTAGGGTCGGGAGGCCATCTTCCCAAGTCACCAAGTCCCCTCTTTGCACACTATCTCCTCAGGCAGGGGGTGTCCACTGTGGGCCTTCTGAGAACTGTGCAGTCACCCAGCAAATGCTGGCCCGGTGTCGCTGGGGACAGGGGCACAGCTCTGATCCCTCACAGGCTGCTTGGCCAGGGAGCTGTGTCCAGGGAGAGGCACCAAGCTCTGTGTTCAGCAGGTGCCATGAGGCACTGCTGGGGTGTGGCCGCAGTGGTGGAGGCTCCCCAGGCCGCACCCAGCCTACCTGCTCCAGGGGCGGCGCAGGAGAGAACCTGCGGGCACAGGTGAGGAAGATGTCGGGCTCCGGCTTGCCGCTCTTCACCTCGGGGTCGTCCCCCAGCACGATGTGGTCGAACAAACTGAAGAGGGCCTTGTGTCTTCTGGTCTTCATCTCGAAGGATGTGGTCCCTGAGCTGGTGGCCAGGGCGAAGGGTATGCTGTGCTTCCGCAGGTGGTGGATCAGCTTCTCGGCCCCTGGTGAGAAGGGACAGAGAGACTCAGGGTGGTGGAAGGCCTCCTCCCAGGGATGGTGCTCCCGGGCGGGCTGCAGCATGGCCCTGGGTGTCCCCCAAAGGCCATGGAGGAGGTGATACTGTAGGAGGTGGACCTGGAGTGTCCCCCAAAGGCCATGGGTTCAAGGCTGGGTCCCAGGCTGGGAGCCAGTAGGGGAGGTGATCCTGTGGGAGGTGGACCTGGAGTGTCCCCCAAAGGCCATGGGTTCAAGGCTGGGTCCCAGGCCGGGTGCCAGTAAGGGAGGTGATCCTGTGGGAGGCGGGGCCTCGCAGGGTTGGGGAAGTGAGGGGCCCGGCCTTGGAGGAGACGCTGGGCTGCCAGCTCCTCCTCTTCCGCTTCCTCCTGCGGACGGGCCTGGGGCTATGGACTGAAACCTGGGAAGTAGGAGCCAGTGAGCCCTTTTTGCCTCAGAGGTTGGCATTTCTCGGGCGTCCCGGCACAGCGCGGGAAGCTGACGCGGTAAGCAACACCAGGCTCCCCAGCTCTCCAGGGACGGTCTGACCATCAGGGGGACTGTCTAAGCGGGGGCACCAGCTCAGAAACATCTCCACTCGACAGAAACCAGCAAATCAGTTCAGGACGTAGCTGTGGCACTCCCCGGGGTAACAGCAGACGACTTTCCTGGAAAGCCACGTCACTGTGGTTGTGGACCTGCTCCAGCTGAATGCCCAGGGCAGGCAGGCAGACAGCAAGCTGAGGGAGGCGGGGACGCCAGGGTCTGGAGGGCGCTCCGGGAAGGAAGGGTCCCAGCGAGCCGTCGGTGTCTCTGGTCTGAAGCCGTGACTGTGCAGGGCCACACTCCAGGCTTCCTGGGAACAGCCTGTATGTGCACCAAACGCCGGGCCCCTCCCACACTGCTGGTCGAGGGAGGCTCAGACAGCCCAGCACAGGCCCAGGAAAGGGCAGGGCTGAGGGGCAGCGCAGCACCCGCCCACCAGGGGCCTGTGCAGCGAACAGGCCTCCCTGTCTTCACACAGCTGGAGAGCGCCCCTCACAGCTATAGCGAGGAGCACTAACCACAGGACGCTGGGACACAGCTGTCCCAGGAGCCAAGGAAGACAGGCTGGCCATCATCGAAAGGCACCAGCTCATAGGAGCCACACCCCCACCTGCACCAAGACTGCGGGGAAGGACATCTGGACCCAGGCAAACTGTAGGCTTACATGCAGGTATTTCAACCAACTACAGCATCACTGTTTGAACAGTGGCAAGAGGCAGGACCTCTTCTCTGTCAACATCTACAGAGGCTGGCACACCTAAAATCATCCTGTGAGGGGACAGATCCCTAGGCAGGTGACAGTCTGGAGAAATGGTCCTGGCAGAGGTTGAAAGGCAGGCCCCAACTCCATGCCGGCACAGAAGAGAACAGGCAAGTGAAGAGAAATCCTGCACTCGCCCGGTGCAGGACGCAGCGCCCCCATACCGACGACACCAGTCCTGCAAAAAGCAGGCAACAGGACTCAGCGCACAGGACAAAAGGCGTCAACAGAACACACAGGAGGAGCGAGACGCTGGCATCAGCAGAACCTGGCCTGGCAACGGCCCAAGTAGGGACTGGAACCCAAAGAGAAAGCTCAGGACCTGTGGTCCACAGAAACCCAATTCAAACGCAAACACACAAACAGATTAAAAACACTGAGACAGGAGGATCCCGAGTTCAAAGCCAGCCTCAGCAATGGCGAGGCGCTAAGCAACTCAGTGAGACCCTGTCTCTACATAAAACACAAAATAGGGCTGGGGAGGTGGCTCAGGGGTCGAGTGTCCCTGAGTTCAATCTCCAGTCCCAAAAAAAAAAAAAAAAACCATACACACAAAGGAAGAAATCCACAGATAACGCAAGTCCTCCTGGACACAACAATACTAATGACAGGCAAGTAGATCTCAGAGCAATGAATGGCCATTATCAGGGGCACAGAGGACATTTCATAGTGATAACATGCAATTCATCAAAGCAGACAGTTCTAAATGTGTGCACACAACAGCTTTAGCATATATAAAGCAAGCACAATAAAGGCAATGCAGACACACACAAGCACAGACTGAGGGTTCTCATTCCTGTCTTGATAACTGATAGAAAAAGTAGACAGAAAATAAGGATAGAGCAGACGTCAAAGACTTGACCTAATTTGTGTTCACATAACAGACTTTAACAGCAGAATCCATGTCACTTTGAGGTCGCACGGAACATTTAAGAAGACAAAGTACTAGAACCCATGATATCATCCTCAAAATTTTTCAGTTACTGAATTCATGCAGAATCTGTTCCCTGATCGAGGCAGAATTAAATTTGATATCAATAATAGAGAGGCATTGGGAAAACCACAAATGTCTGGATGTGAAACAAAACACGTCTATGTACAGATGGCTCCCAGAGGGAACTCAGACCACAGTCCGTAGAGAACAAAGACGTGCTAGAGTCTGTGGGGCACAACTAGAGCCAGCTGGAGGAAGAGCAGCAGCAGCAGACACTAAGGAGGACGGCCAGCGTCAGCAGCCCAGGTGTGCGGGGCAGAGGAGGTCGATGCCCACGCAGGCGTCCTCCTGAAGAAGGGAGAGAAGGGCGCCATTGCCCCAAAGAAGACAGGGAAGGAGGAAGGGGCAAAGTCAGAGGAAGAGAAAGCAGGAAACCAAGAAGCAAAGGCTGGTTCTTTGAGAAGATCCAGTTCAATGGCAGGCCACAGCTAGACTGGCCCAGAGAAAGGAGGAGGATCTGAACTCATTCACCAGCGCGAGCCTAGAATCACGGAGAGGATGAAGAATTGCACCAGGAGCGACTTAACACCAGCAGCTTGGACCCTGGCTCGAGTGCCCAGCCTGTGACTGTCACCAAGCTCACGAGAAGATGCGCCGAACAGCCTTCTGTGTGGGGAAGAAACAATCCGCAGTTAAAGCCTTTCCCTATCCAGGATCCAATGGCCTCCTGCGGGACTTTGCCAAAGGCCACAGAAAGAAAAGTTCCAAGCCGTTTTCAGGAGGTGGAGGGAGCACTTTCCTGATGCCAAAGCCAAGCAAGCCAGAGAAAGCCACAGATGCCTCTCCCTGCATGCACACCTGCACACGGAAAGGTCCCCAGAGCAAAGACATGCACACAGGAGCTTCTTCAGAGCTGTCCCTGAGCTGACATCATAAAGGCCACACCGAGTTAGCCTGCAACGCTGCTGACCGGCCTCACGCCTCACTGAATGCACAAGCCCGGTTCCAATGCAGACCCAGGTGCGAATGGATGGTGTGAGAAAAGGTGTAAAGCCAGATGACCAAAAGGAGGCGGATTAAAACCGCTGGGCAAGGCTTTATTGGAAATGTGCTCTTGGGCTGAACTCTCCCGTCCATCAGAGTGTGTCTGGGAGAATCGTGCACGTGTTCCATGGTACAGAAAATTCTAAAAGGCCTGGTCAGGAAGGGGAGGGCTTAAGGCAGGAAGAGAAAAGGTGAGTCAGGAAAAGCCGCTGATTGACAGGAGGCGCCTCTAGTGCTGACATCAGCGTCTGGCTGGATGCTCGTCTAGCATGCGGGCAGCTGCCCCAGCTGCCCCTAACTGGACACCCTGAATCGACCTGACAAAAGGCAATTACTAGGGTAGAGCAATAGTGTACTGCCTTCTGGATACACAGTGATTAGAGCTGAGCCCAAACTATAACCGAAAGCTCAGTCTCTGTCCCCAAAGCCAATCAAGGCCAATTTAATAATGACACAGTTTTTGAGAAAAAGGAAAAAGGCTTTCTGCTTTGCTAGCAAAGGAGAAACACAGGGCACTCTTGTCCCAAAGGCTGTGACTCTCCTGATCAGCCTGGACAGGGGGGTTTTGAAGGGTTACATTCCAGGTGTGCTCTGGTAGGGGTCCCTGGGCGCCCTAACCCATGTAATCCTGATGGGGCAGGAGTCACTGTTAATTTGGCAGGCATCTCCTTACTTTAGCGGGTGTGTTCAAGGGCAGTGAACTCGGGGAAGGAAAGATAACACAGTCTCCTGAATCTTGTTGGGGAGGGCGAGAGGGGAGAAGGAAGAAAAAAACATTTTTTTAAAAAAATAAACCTTAAAGTAACAAAGGCTGTATTCAGAAGGTGAAGGGACCACCCTTACAAAACCACCCCAGTGAAAGAGAAGATGCACAAACTACCATCTTAGACAATCTTAACTCAGTTTAAAAATGGAGCATATGCTTGTCTCTGAAATATACTACAAACAAACAAACAAAAAAAAAACAAATTTGTTACACTTCTTTGGTGCTATAAATTTAAAAAATATAACTCTGGTTTATTTTGTTTAAGCTTATCCTGGTAACAATTTTCTTTCTGTGACTGTTTTGTGAGGAGTCTAACGCAGCAGCAGCAGCAGCAGCAGCAGCAGTAGCTGCCGCGTGGTAAAAGCAGCTCCCCACTGCAGCACGCACCTTTCCCAGGAATCCAAAGGGTTTTTTTTGTTTTTGCAGTGCTGGGGACTAAACTCACAGAGCTCCCCACTTCCCCAACCCCCGCGTCCCCAGCCTTCTCATGCAGCTGCTGTGGGTAAGGTATGCGCAGGGCAGGGCGTGCCAGAGGACTCTCCACGCACACAGGGAAGCCCAGTCAATGCCAGCTGGCTACCGCATCCCTGCATAAATCCCCAGTAAGAAGGGGTTTATTACTGGTTCCTCCAGAAACTCACATCCAGGACAGGCTGGACACCACCTTTGCTATGTACTCTCTCGGAGAAGGAAAGGGCTGTAAAGATGTAAATGGAGCCAGTCCTAGAGAGAAGCTGGCTAATTGGTATGCAAATGAAATCTCCCCACAGCTCCTAGGGCTGGCTATGCAGAAGCTGGCTGAAGAGCAGGCCAGCCAGCCATGGCTAGGGCCAGCTTTCCCGGGGCTCCTCTTCAGGAGGCATGGCAACGGGGAGCACCAGCAACCATCACAGACCAGGGCTTCTGCTGACTTCCTCCCAGAGACCCCAGGCGGGATGCTGAACTAAGTACACTAAGACGGGAAAATGCAGGAGACTGACAGCTGGCCTGCGGGCTTAAGGCATGCTCCCCAAGGGCCCAGGCAGAGTCATCTACCCCTGCAAACCCTGCTAGCTCGGGCACCGCCTGCAGGCTCCAGACCCTCAGCGAGGCAGGGGAGGGAGCAGGGGCTGCAGAAAGGGCAGGCAGGGGGACTTGACACCACTGGCTGAGCTGTCCACACCACGGATGCGGAAGCCTGTGTGCTCGGAATCATGTCTCCTCCGCAAGAGCTTGTGGCCAGATGTGCATGGAAGGGAGCCACTGTGGAGGGACTGTGTGGCTGGTGGGCCAGAGCCACCCAGCTACCCGGAAAGTGAACATCCACAGTGCTGTGCAGGGACCTGACCTGCCACTGGGCTCTTTGCTGACTCTCCACCCCTCCAGCTGGAATGATGGGGCCACCAGCCCAGAGCTGCCTGGAGCCCCAGGAGCTGGAGAAGCAGGAGGAGCCTCCCTGGAGCCCCTGGAGGGAGCTCAGCCCTGATGTCAGATGTCTGCTCTCCATGGCTGGAGTTAGCATGCACACCTCCTGCTACAAGCCCCTGATCTCAGATGTCTGCTTTCCGTGGCTGGAGTTAGCATGCACACCTCCTGTTAGAAGCCCCTGATCTCAGATGTCTGCCCTCCACGGCTGGAGTTAGCATGCGCACCTCCTGTTACAAGCCCCTGATCTCAGATGTCTGCTTTCCGTGGCTGGAGTTAGCATGCGCACCTCCTGTTAGAAGCCCCTGATCTCAGATTCTGCCCTCCACGGCTGGAGTTAGCATGCGCACCTCCTGTTACAAGCCCCTGATCTCAGATGTCTGCTTTCCGTGGCTGGAGTTAGCATGCGCACCTCCTGTTAGAAGTCCCTGTTTCTGGCCCTCTGTCATGGCAGCCTCAGGAAATGAAGGCACAGGTGCTGTGTCTTGAACAAGAAGGAGCAGAGCACACACTGCCAGGCGTTTGCAAAAAGTCTCAAACGTGAAAGACAAAGGCACAGAGGAACCTGCTGGGAACAACCCAGGAGGAAAAAGCTGGTCACATGAATAGTCACTGTGACAGTGAAGGTTCACATGGTTGTCACGGGTTGCTAAGACAAGAAGGGAAAGCTGCAAAGAGTGACCCTCAGAGTAAGGGAGAGCGCCTGGAGATCCGGCACCAAGAAGCGCTCCACCATCCTCTGGATGGGCAGTGTCCCCCAGAGGTACATGCATTAAACCCTTGACCCCCAGCTTGGTACTAGAGGAAGGTGATGGGACCCTCAGGAGGTGGGGCCCACTGGAAGGTCTGCATGTTTGGGGGCTGTGCCCTTGAAGGGGACACTGGGACCCCAGTCCCTTCCTCTCCCTCTACTTGCTGGGCCACCGTGAGGGAGGGCTGCTTCACCGCAAGGTCCTTGCACAATATGCTCCAGAGCCTGAAGCCAGGGGCCATGGGTCCACAGATAGACCCCGACAGAAAGCCTCTTCCTAAGCTGACTGTCTCCACACCAGCTCTTTAGGAAGCCAGCAGAGGAAGACTGACAGGGAGGCTCCCTGCCACCAGTCCTCCCTGAGGCCCATGTCTGGGAGGCCTTTCTTGGCTGCTGGAGATCCATTAGTCACGCTAGACTTTCAAACAGGCGATTATGCTCCAAGTAAGGCCTGGCTGCTGCCGGGGCGGGTGCCTGGGAGGCAGTTTCACTTCCTTGCTACAAAAAACTCTCTGTGGACGCATAGGCACTGCCTGTCCTGACCCTCCCTGGTGAACTCTGAGAACCAGGCAGTTTCCTGCTCCCATCAAGGGCCCCTGATCCCTTCTCCTTTCCCTCCTCTCCTGGAAAAAGGTGCACCTGAGGGCCTCAGCTCACCCTATGGTCACATCCGTGAAGCTTTTCCACACGCCCCTGGCCAGGCCCACCTGTGAGATCTCAGGGACTCACTGCACAAACTCTCACCCTGCTGCCAGTCACCACGTGAGACGCAGGTTGATCACCACAGACCCTGTTAGAAACAGACACAGGCCTCTGCCCACGAGAGATCCAGCACAGGCGTGTCCTGGCTGGCTGGTGTGCACCCTGCCCCTAGGAGCCCAGGTGTGCTGCAGGTCCCCTCCCCCAGGAGCTCAGGTGTGCTGGAGGTCCCCTCCCCCAGGAGCCCAGGTGTGCTGCAGGTCCCCTCCCCCAGGAGCCCAGGTGCTCTGCAGGTCCCCTCCCCCAGGAGCCCAGGTGTGCTGGAGTTCCCCTCCCCCAGGAGCCCAGGTGTGCAGGCACAGGCACTACACCTCTCCCCCTGTAGTACCTGAGCCACAGACAACAGAGGGCAGTGACTTCAGGCGAGCAGTAGCAACAGGAACTGGTTTTCCTTGCCCTATAGCTGCTCCCAAGGCAAGAGGAGAAGAGACCGTTTGGGTGGGGGCAGCAGGACAGTAGCAGCAACCTCTGGGGTTTTCAGTTCCTGCATTTTGCATCAGGAGGCCACTGGATTCTTCCCTAGGCAGCTGGGAGGGGTGGGCCCATCATTGGCAAGGGTTTAGATGCCTGGAAATTCCCAGGAAGGCAGGTGTGCAGTACTCTCAACACCCAAAACACCAAGCACGTGATGTCAAGCACATGACGGGCCACTCGCAACGTATTAGGTAAACGTACACATTCTCCCTAGTGAATCACCCTACGTTGTCCTGTCTCCCCAGATGTGAAACACGAAGCACCTTAAACTGAGCACCAAGCAGACCACTCGCGGGCACTGTGGGACAATCACTGTGATTTCAGAGGTCCACTCTTGAGGGACGCCACGATAGTGAAGGGTGTGAGCATTTCAAGACATCTACCTGCACAGGGTAACGGATATATAAACTAGATCATGATTTCCAACCAACTTTAATGTGCCCGCATCCATTTGGCTGAAATATCTGCAGAATTGAACCTTGGTGCTCCGTGGGTTAAATGCAGATTTAAAACCTGTCATTCCATCTCTTGAGCTCGAGCAGGGTGTCTCTCCAGGGCTGCTTCCTCTTGTCCACGTCCTGCACCCATTGGTCTTTCTAATAAACACTACATGCGCAGCTGGGGTCCCAAGGGCGTCTCATATGCAGGTGGAGGACAGCACTTGCTTTGACACACAGGTTCACCCACAGATCATCATCATGTCGTGATGGCTGCACATGGAGGGCCGGGAGGGAGCCTTCAATCCAGGTCCTGCAGCTACTGGACCTGTTGAGAGCCGACTCCCTCACACTCTGCTGCCCGGATGTGTGTCCTTCTCTTGCTACTGGAGCAGAGCACTTGATGTGGGCAGTCTGTCATACGGCCCTGGAGTCTGGAACCCACGCTGCCAGCCCTGCCCGTGACAGCATCAACCCAGGTGGGTCGGGTGCAGGGCACCCTCTGACCTGAGCCTGGGGCTCGAGCTTCCGCCCAAGCTCTGGAGGAGACAGCTTCCAGGCCACAGCGCTAGGCTAAGAAGTCTCCGTGTCCCTCACGAACGGCCAGGTGGTCTGCACGTAGTGTTTCCAGGAGGCAAGGCTTCCCGCAAAAGCGCAGTGGCTGGTCACTGCCTCTGCGCTGGGCGTCTCCTGGGCCACCTCACAAGTCAACAGGTGCTAGGTCATCAGTGGACAGCAGGTGCCACAGCTGAAGTGCAGAGGAAGTTAGAAAGTAGAGGAAAGGAACCTGGGCCAGCAGGCCAGGGCTTTCCACGGGCAATGCCCGAGAACTTGCCACGTAGGGGACGGGGGCAGAGGGCAGTCTCACGGAGGGGCCTTGGCGCTGACGTCCTCTCACGTCCTTGGAATTCACCACGCTTGCTGTCCTCCTGACCCCTCAGGATGTACTGAGGAAAAGGAGAGGCTGAGGCTGCATGGCCCAGGGGTCAGCGCGGGGTCCTTCCTGCCCATGGGCTCCAGCCAGGCTCCTCTGGGGAAACTTGGCCTTCACTTCAGAGACTCCAACTAGCACTAACCTCAAAGTCACCTTTTCAGAGCACCACGCCTCCTGCAAGTGCCCCCCAGGGAAAACCCACAGCTGCCAAGAGAACCCACTTTGTTCCAGCTCAGGCTTCAACACAGGGACCCTGAGCCTGAGGCTCCCAGGAGGCCGGGAGCCTGACCTCCACAGGCTGCAGCTGGCCACCAGCCGGGTTCACATGGGCCCACGCTCCTCCGAGTGCACCTCCTGGACTCTGTAGAGCCGGCTCACCCCCTTCCTGTTCCCTCACTGCCCTCCAAATGCCCAGTTGCCTCTGGACAAACTGAAGTTCAGGCTGGACACTTCCCCTAGTGCCACAGTGTATAAGTGACGGCCATGTGTGCTGACCACTTCAGCGTTGGCTCTGTTTACCTTACAGTAGAAAATAATCAGACTCGAATCCCTGAGGACATAAACAGAGAATTCATGTCTGTGCAGAGTGTTTAAAATGGTAATCACAAATCTTACAGCAGTGCTGCATAATTTATAGACATGGCTGAAACACAGGGTTTAATTCTTGCGCATTTACGCATGAGCATGGAGGTGTCCTGCACAACCCCGCTGTCTGCTTGCTGGCCCTTTGCAGGAAGCATGATGTGGCCCCACGACTGTGTGTGGGCCTCTCTTGGAGACCTCATTCCAGCATGCTGACCCATGGGCGTGCATCAGGTCCAGCTCCTGGGAATGGGAGGCCATTGTGGCCATCACTGGAGTGTGCAGAGGGCCTCGCTCCTTCCCTAGGCAGTCCCAATGCACTCTGCGCTGCTGAGAAGGTGCCTGCTGTGACAGCACCTTGGCCTTGAGCAGACCTTCAGCGCTAATTTACAAGGGCCTCTGCACGGTGAGGGCACAGGAGGACTCATGGCTGCTTGTAAAACGGTCACTCCTGTGGAACTGGGGGACCTGACCCTACCGCAGGTGAGGCTGGTGGTGGGAAAGCAGTTGGGAGGGGAGGAAGAGGCTGGGGTGTACAGGAGGAGTGAGACCCCAGCAGGACTGGCGGGAGCCCCCAGACCTTCTGCAGCAGGGGCCCAGCTCGGGGCAGGGAGGATCTGCACTGGGGGCGCAGCTGGGCCGGGGTGTGACGCAGGATGGGGGTCTGCCTGGGGCGCTTGGCTGCGGCCTGCTCTGGCCTGTCCCCAGGGCTCCTGGGTCACAAGCACAGTCCCCAGCCCACGGTGCTGCTGGGAAGTGCTTGGTGGAAACTAAGAGATGGGCTGGTGGGGGAAGGTCACCAGGCCGCGCCTTGGAGGGGGCATGCAGCCCTGCGCCTCCTCTCCTGTGCTTCCGGCTGCCGTGAAGGTACACGCCCCTTCAGTGCAGGGTCCCACCACAGAGTGCAGGGGTGCCCTGGCTCTCAGGCCCACTGAGACCAGCGGCCATGCACTGAAGCCTCTGAAACCTCTGCTCCCTACATGCATTTACCTCAGGCATGCGAGGGAGGCTGACTAGCTCAAGAGTCCTCGCCCAGCTGCTCAGATCCACGCAGCATGTGGCACGGACCTCAGCTGGCCACAGGGCTCTGCAGAGCCCACAGGTCAAGTCAACCTGAGGCCACCCTGGCCTCCTGCTAACACCCCCCTAGCTCCCCGTGTTCCAGGGCTGCCTCTGCGACACCTCCACCACACGTGTCCTGACTGCACCACGCTGCTGACCTTTCACCCGCCCTTTGGCCTTGCAGAGAAGGGGAGACTAAGGCTTCCCCACCAGAGGCACTAGGCTAACAGAGCAGGGCTCTCTGACGGACATGCCAGTCTGGGTGGGGCTCAGAAAGGGCGCCCAGGGCACAGGGCCGGGCGTGCAGCCTGTCCTGAAGCAAGGCATGGGAAGCCTCGCAAGCTGAGGGACGCACCTCTGTCCTGTCCTGGGCCTGGCAACTTCACCTCCCCCAGTATGTCAGAAGAGCCCTAAATCCTCTCCCTGGGCAGGTCACAGAAACGACAGCTCTTCTGCCCCAGAGCAAGCCATGAACCAGAAACGCCACTCTTCCTTCTCCCTCGAAGGCCCTCATTCCAGAGAGGTCCTGCCCGCGCCCAGGAGGAAGGCGTGCTGCCCAGGGGTCAAGGAGCATCTGAACGAGCGGCTGCGGGAGTTGACTTTCTGTGCCTGTGACCACAGCAGTGGACAGGAACACGGAGAGGAGGGAAGGTTTATCTCGGCTCATGGTGTCAGAGGTCTCAGTGACTGGTCACCTTGCTCCACTGCTCTGGGCCTGAGGGGGCCGAAACATCATGGCGGAAGCATGGTGGAGCGAAGCGGCCAGCTCAGGGCAGCAGGAGGCAGAGGGCAGGCAGGCGGGCGTGGGCCAGAGAAGACACGCTCCCCTAGGACGCACCAGAGACCTGCTCCTGCACCCAGGCTCCCCCCATGCTGCCAGTAACAACTTCACGTGATTCGTCCACTGATGAAGCCAGAGGCCTCCTGATCACTAACTCTCCAATTCTAAAGTTGCTGCTTCTAAGGATTGTCACTTCAAAATCAAAGTACAGAGCCCAGCATGGTGGTGTGCGCCTGTAATCCCAGCACTTTGGAGGCTGACACAGGAGGATCGTGAGTTCAAAGCCAGCCTCAGCAACGACGAGGCCCTGAGCAACTCAGTGAGACCCTGTCTCTACATAAAACACAAAATAGGGGTGGGGATGTGGCTCCGTGGTCGAGTGTCCCTGAGTTCAATCTCTAGTACCAAAAAAAATAAAATAAAATCGAAGTACAGAACATCCCTTAAACAGCATATTGTTAACAGCAACAGAGAAGAATATGAACCAGAGAACGTGGACTGCTCATTGAATCTTCACGATTCCCTGCCACAGCTCCACAATGACTAAACAACTCAAATTCACTTACCAAGAAAGTACACAGGTCCTTACGGAACCAGCTCTGAGGCGGGCACTGGATCCACCACGCAGACAGCCCTACTTGGTCCTCCCCGTGCAAGTGGCCTGGCGGTGGCCTCCAGGCCCAGAGGTCCACATTGCCACTTCTGGCTACACTGTCCTGCGTCCCCACCTCTAGGATGTGATTTGGACCGACTCTGCGCAGTTCACAGAATGAGGAGAGAACTACGCAGACGGGAAGACGCAGGGAAGACCTGCAGTCTCAGCTCCTGTGGATGCGGCGTGGAGAGGGAGGTGTGCTCCTTCCAGTCACATCCAGAAGGCCTCGTTCTGCCTCATTCTGCAGGCTTGTGTCTTCCTGTGGTGAGCCCAAAGCAACCTGCCCATCATCCACCCAGCTGTGGAGTCCTACAGGAACACGAGCGTTCCCGGCTCCGTGTCCTTCCTGGAGAGCACTCTGCGGCCTACGTGTGTGCTGCAACGGTCAATCACCTGCAACGGACCCTTGTTATGCTTCCAATACTTAGACCCCCGAGCACTGCCACAGGGTTGAACAGAAGTACAACAGAGGGAAGCTCCCGCCCAGCCGCGCTGTCTCAGGTCAGGTCAGTGGAAGCAAAGACCCGAAGGCTGGTTCCTTAGTGCAGGACAGAAGGGACAGCAGCACGGCAGCCAGCAGCTGCAGGGAAGCAATGTCTACCAGCGGAGACGCCCCCCACGTCACGGCCCAGCGGCCTCCCAAGCGACAGGGGCGGGTTCTCAGGGCACATCGCCTTCTCCAAGGGTACGCACTGTCTGCAGGGCCTCTCCCCTGCCCTGGACGCGGGTTCAGGCTGGCTAAATAGGAAGGGTGGCAGCCAGGCTGCAGGAACGTTGGGGCGTGGCCCTCCGTCACCTGTCCTGTGCTTTCCTTCACTGCCTGGCGTCCCGGGCGGCACAGGCTGTCTCACTAAAGACCGCAGAGGCCCAGTGTGCAGTCAGGCCTCCGTGATTAAGAATCAGTTATGGGACCGCAAACCAAGACTGCCAGAAGCCGGGCCTTCGAAGGCAGGGTGCCTAAGTGCACAGGCTTCTGCAGATGGCAGAGCGTGGCCCCGGGGCGCAGGCCACTGCCCACAGCACCAGGGCTGCAGGAGTCCTGGCTCAGATGCTCTTGTGTCTCCTGCCTCCATGACCGGAGGCTGCAGGAGCTCGGGCAGGCACTCAGACCTGCAGCCCTGCGTGGCAGGCGCGGACAGGAGGCTGACCCCGCATCCCCAACGCGTGAGCCCTAACTGGCAGGACCACACTAATGGCGTGATGGCGAGGGACCTAATGGCACTCAGGCCAGTTTCCTGGACATGACGGCAGGCACTGTTCCGGGCCCAGGGCTGTCCTAGTGAGACTCAGCCCCACACCCCTGTGGGATGGACGGGACAGCCCACAGCTGGGCAGGGACAGGATGGGGGAGGCCAGCGGGAGGGGAGCTGGAGGCAGCCCTGTCACGTGACCTGACGGATCCCTTTTCTCTGCTGGAGTTCCTGCCACCCAGAGGTCATGTCCCCCCACCTGCTGCTGCCCACAGACCCCAGCTGCGTCAGGAGGACTAGGAGACCAAAGGAACGCCAGAGGGACCTGTAGGCCCAGGGCTGTGACTCCTCTCCCGGGCTCCCCCACGGGCCTGGAAGCTGACTCTGCTGCTGTGCGGAGCATAAAGGTCACAGCTGAGCCCCGACCCCACTACGTATGCGACACGCATGGGGAGGTGTGCATGCCAACCTGGACACGCAGAGCTGCACAGGAGAGGACAAGGACCTGGTGTGGCCACTCCTCTGTCACCAGGGACAGGCAGGAGCAACACAGTTCCCCAATAGCTGGGAAGGGCACCCAAGTAAGAACCATGCGCCTGGGGCCGCAGATGAGCAGTCTGGCCACTGCCCCAAGCTAGGCCATCTGCCTCCCAGTCCCCAGGGCAAAGAGCAGCATGGCCACTGCCCCAGACAGGGCCACTCTCTGCCTCCCAGCCCCCAGGGCAGAGAGCAGCATGGCCACTGCCCCAGACAGGGCCACTCTCTGCCTCCAGCCTCCAGCCTCCAGCGCAGAGAGCAAGCAGCCTGGCCACTTCCCCAGACAGGGCCACTCTCTGCCTCCAGCCTCCAGCGCAGAGAGCAAGCAGCCTGGCCACTTCCCCAGACAGGGCCACTCTCTGCCTCCCAGCCCCTAGGGCAGAGAGCAGCCTGGCCACTGCCCCAGACAGGGCCACTCTCTGCCTCCCAGCCCCTAGGGCAGAGAGCAGGCTGCCCACTGCCCCAGACAGGGCCACTCTCTGCCTCCAGCCCCCAGGGCAGAGAGCAAGCAGCCTGGCC
>CM053417.1:118920826-119022837 GCA_028644305.1 Xerus rutilus | reverse complement strand
CAGACAGGGCCACTCTCTGCCTCCAGCCCCCAGGGCAGAGAGCAAGCAGCCTGGCCACTGCCTCAGACAGGGCCACTCTCTGCCTCCAGCCAGCAGGCTCAGTCTGCTCTTCGGGGAGCCAGGTCACATCCACCTGCAGACCAAGCAGAGGGCTTCACCTGCTTCACACCTGTCTTATAAAAAGAAAGAAGTGAGAACGTAAGGAATGGGACAGGGCCTGGACTCTGTCCCAGGACACAGGGAAGGGCCTGCTGCAGCCTCAGCACAGGTGAGCACGGGCACGTGCCCACGACTCCGGGACAGGGCTGGAAGCGCACCCCACGCAGGGAGGCCGGGTGGCCGGGAGAGGACCTGCGGGGCTACTGGACTCCCACACCTCCTACTGTGCCGGGCAGGCAGAAAGGGGCGCGTGCAGATGAACTAACGCCAGCCCCGAGGACAGTGGCCCGACGTGGCCTGTGTCCATGCGAGGACACTGTCCCTACGCCGGCCCTCCTCTCCTGCATGGTGGCAGATGTCATGAACTGCACAAGCACCTGGACGGAGGCCCTGGCCTTCTCTGCTGAGGCTGTCGCTGAGGCGATCCCAGGTTCTCCAACCTTTGCCCTCGCAGCCTTCCTGCTCAGCTGGCACGTCCTGAAACCCCGGTCCTGCTACGAGATTCTCAGGAGTGTTTCAATTCTGGCCAGCAGCACGCCACACTGCCCCCTCACGCTGACTCCGGTCCACTGAGACCTTCTGATCCACGCCCCTATAGGCCAGGCATTGTGTCCTGGCGGCTCTAACCAGGTTTCTCCAGAGAAACACCTAGTAGGTTCTACATGTATACATGTTGCAGGCACAGGAATCTAAGGAGGCCGAGGGCTGCAGCACACTCCCATCCCTAAACCGGAGGGCAGAGGCGTGATGCAGTCCAAGTGTGACCGCCTGAGGCGCAGGGGACCAGCAGCGGTGAGGACAGGAGAGAGGAGACTCAGGTGAGGCGGGAGAGGCAGCCAGGGCTGCTGCTTTGTGCCAGGACTGGGCTGGGGCGGGGCCCTCGCATGCCACCGAAGCCACAGTTCTAGACGCCAGGGTCTCCCAGACGCAGCCCGTGCCTTGGCCCTTGGCTCTGCACTCCTGGGAGCACCCAGAGATCACTCGGGGCCAGGGTCTGGAGGACAGAGCCGGGCCCTGGCCTGTTCCTGCACAGGAGGAGCCTGGCTTGCTGGCTTCCATCAGGCCGCCTGTCCCTCCGGTCCCCGGGCAATGGGCAACGGAGTCTGTGGAGCTGCCCTGCCCCCGCTCACGCCCGCCACAGAGCTGCCATGGCGCTGCCCCTGCTCCCAAGCAAGGCGCTTCTCCTCCTCCAGCACCTCCTCCCGGGGTCCTCACTCTGCCACTCTGCATTCCCACTAGCCCGTGGCAGACACCCATGTCCCCCTCCCCAAGCCCCCTGCACACGGCATTGGAGGGAGACCTTCCTGGGGGGGCCTGGGCCAGCTCAGCTCTGGACGCGTAAAGGAGGAGGAAAGAGCAGCCCAGAGGCAGGAATGCCTTCCTGCTGGGTGGGTGGGCAGGCCAGGGCCAGAGGCAGGGGCAGGAGGGCTGCAGAGGGCTGGGACGTGAAGGGGGAGCAGCCAGCCAAGAAGGAAAGGGCAGAGGGGGTCCCACCAGCAAGTTACCCAGCACAGAAAAGCCCTGGGTACACTTGGGGACCACGGCCTACACTGCAGCAGAGGCTTCCTCTCCTGGCTGGCTTGCATTCTCCTGGGGCATATGCAGAGTAGAGAAGCGGGACTACAGGGGTGGGCTCAGAGGGCGGCTGAGCCTTCTGGGGAGGTGGCCTAGCGCCCACTGGAGCCAGGTGCTGGCACAGCACCTCCTAACCAGTGCAGGCCACACCCCCAGCTTCCCAACCAGAGACACGCCCAGGGCATCACCATCAGGCAGACACGCCCACGGCATCACAAGCAGTGCAGGCCACACCCTGTGCTCCCCTGGGGACCGACCCTTCACTCCCCCAGCTGGCTTGCTGAGAAGGCTCCCTGGGTCCCAGCACTGGCTTAGAAAAGATGAGGAAGGAGGACGTGGCACTTAGAGCACCTTCTCTACAGCGGCCCTTCCCAACAGGCTCCTGGTGACTTCCAGGACCTACACCAGCCTCCCAGAGACACTCAGACAGCAACTACAGCCGCGGCCCCAGTCGCCACTGGCAGGGCAAGAGGGACCAAGCCGCAGGTGCACAAAAGCAACCCTGCAGACCTGGGAAGGGACGAGAGCCTTCTGTGGACGTCTCACCTGAACAAGGACACAGGTCGCCCCCGCAGTGGGACTGGGGTCCGGGGCAGGTCAGAGGAGAAGGGCCGGTGCAGAGGGGGTGGACCCGAGTCCACAGCACAAGTCAGCCGACAGCATGAGGAGCTGGGAGTCTCTGGATCAGGGGCCTGCACACCACCGACCCTCTGCTCTGCACGTCCCCCTCGGCCTTCCCTCTGCTCTGCACGTCCCTCCCTCCTCTCCCTTCCCTCTGCTCTGCACGTCCCCCTTGGTCTTCCCTCTGCTCTGCACGTCCCTCCCTCCTCTCCCTTCCCTCTGCACCCTCAGGCCACGGTCTCCCCCAGGGCCTCCCCGTCAGGTGAGGGTGACTCCCCATCACTGCTGCTTCCTAGCCCCTCCCAGGCGTCCCACAAGCCTCCTCTGAGCATCTCCATGCAGCTCGGCCGACGGGGGCTACCGGGGCTACCCTGCACCTCCCCTTTCTCCAAGTCCCCTGCCTGACTTGCTCATGGTCCTGACTAAACAGAGCGGCTGTGGGGTGTGTGCAGGTGACCTCAGGCTTCCAGATAGCCGTGCACCGTGGCTGAGCAGGGCTTCCTTGCAGGGGAGCTTAGGCACCCAGAATCGCACATTAGGAACCAAGATGGACGGGCTCACAGCAGTGATTAAGTAGGTCCCGCAACCCTCTCAGGGCAAGAGAAAGAAGAGAGCCACCCACCCAGGCGATTTCCAAGGGACCACGCAGGCTCTGAAGACTGGCTCCCGTGGCTGTCCATCTTCTGGGATTTCTTGACCAGCACCCCCTTTACTTGATGCCTGCTTCTTGGGAGTCCACCTGAAGACAGTACCTGAGGACATCACCAAACAGCAAACAGACCCACTGGCTTCCCAGCCAAGCGTCCAGACCAGCCAGACACCACGTAAGTTCAGAATTACAGCAGAACCCATTTCAGTGTATCTCAGACACAGCACAGCAGCTCTAGAAGGAAACGCAGTTCAACGCCGGGGCGATCGTGGAAGCAACAGGATGGTCCAGGCACATGCATCAGCCCGGAACGGACTCCAGCTCAAGGGTCCCCATGAAAACAAACCCTTAGCCATTTACAGGAGGAAGAAAGACTCGAATACTAGAGTCAGGGAAGAAAAGAGGGGGAACCACGAGACCACAGAAACAAGGAGGAAGTGGGGAGGGTGCTCTCTGTTGGAAACCACCAACCAAGTGGGTACCCCAGAAGAAATGGGGACATCCCAGACTCTCTCAGCCTACCGCGCCTGAGTCACAAGCAAACACAGCTGAGCAAGCCTCTAAGAGTGGAGATGTCACAGCAGGAACAACAATGACCTTCCTCACAGAAAGGCCTGGGCCAACGGTTCCACTGCAGAACCTGACGAGTCCGAGAGAGTGCAGACCAACGTCCCCGATGAATAGCGAGGCAGAAGCTCAGACTCAAGAGCACATTAAAAGGATCAGATGCCACACGCAAGTGGGGCTCATCCCTGGACTCCAAGACCAGCCCAACGCATCAAGAGGACGAAGGACAGGAGCACGCAGTCGCCTCCACCGAGGCAGAAAGAGCACCTGGGAAACAACGTCATTGTCCTTCCCCAGACACTTGGCGAGGGAGGCACAGAAAGCAGCTCAGCGGGAGAGTGCCACGGCTGACAGGGGTCTCCCCCCAAGACCTGAGGGCTGACAGCAGTCGAGCGAGCAGCCAAAGCCTCCCCCAAGACCTGTGCAGGCACGGCAAGTCCTGGCTACAGCAACCAGGACGGGAGAGAAACAAAAGGCAGCCGAACTGGAAAAGTCCAATTATCCACGCGCCGGTAGGAGGACCCTAAGTGCAGAAAACTCACAGGATCGCACACGAGTGTACACCAAAGTAATAAAGCAAATAACCCATTCAGAGAACCTGCAGGATAAAAGACCAAACAAAAGCCAGCTGCACTTCTACACACTGACAGGGGGCAGTTGCAGAAGCACATTACTGAGACAGTGCCGTTCGAAACAGCATCCAAAAAACACAGTGCTCAGGAAGAGACCGACGGGCATGGAAAGGCCAGTACTCAGTCACAAAGACAGCAGAGAGACATTGAAAGAGACGCAAACAGAGCACGTAAATCCTAATACCGCGAGCGTGTTCAGAGCGAGCAAAGCAGTCTAGGAATTCAAAGCAATCTCTGCTGAAATCCTGATGGAATATTTTCAGAAACAGAGAAATCCACGCTAAAACTCGTGGAATTTTCAGAGACTCAGAACAGCCACCTGGAAAAAGGAGGCCAGAGCTGGAGGCTCACCCTTCCTGCTTTCCACGGACATCACGAACCTGCAGTAATCCCCACAGTGTGGCCCATGGAGCCCGAGAGCCCAGAAAGGAGCCCTCCCACGTGGGGACAGACACTGCAACAAGACAGCCAGACCCCTTGCTGGGAAAGACACGTCCCTGCAACACATGGCAGGGACAAGAGGTCATTCCCAGGTGAGAGAAGGAAGTCGGACCCATGACCAGGGCCATATTCACATTCACTCAAAGTAGATTCAAGGCGAAACCTGCGACCAGGAGCGACCAGACTCCTTGGTGCCAGCCATGATTCCTGTGGACAAGAGCCAAATGTACAAGATACAGACGCAAAAAGGCACAGACGGGTTTTCATGAAACTAATAAGCCTCTGCTCATCTAAGCTCACAATCAGGAGAGTGAAAGGGAGCCCACAGGACTGGAGACGACGTTCCTGTGTCATCTGTCTGCGAAGGGCTCAGCATCTGCAACAGGTAAAGAGCCCCTACAATTCAACAACAAAATAATAGATGACTCAATTATAAAATGGGCAAAGGGCCTGAACAGGCATTTCTCCAAAGACATGCGCATGGCCAATAAGCTTATTAAGATGCTTGACATCACTAAGTGTTAAGAAACCCCGACTCGGAACTCACACCCACTGCAAGATCACAAGTGTCGCCATGGCGCACGCCTGTAAACTCAGCGATTCGGAAGGCTGAGGCAGGAGGATCAAGTTTGAGGGAGAAGGATCAAGTTTGAGGCCAGCCTCAGAAACTTAGAGACTCTCACCAAACTCTCACCAATTTAGTGAAAAAGGAAAATGTGGAGCCTCTGTGGCAGTTACTCGGGGGAAAAAAAGAATAGGATTGCCATCTGACCCAGCAAGTTCACTTCTGGGTACACACCTTGAGGAATGAAAGCCGGCCCTCAGAGAGGGACGGCACAGCCCACGCTTAGAGCAGAATTCTTCATAGCAGCCAGGAAGTGGAGGCAACTGCCAAGCTACTGAGAGATGAGCGAACGAAGGCGATGCCGTCTGTACCCGCGGGGGATGCTATTTAGCCTCCAGGAAGACAGCCTGTCACGCGCTGCAAGTCAGTGAACCTGAGGACGTGGGGCTTGGTGAGGAACCAGTACCAAGGAGCAACCCTGCAGATTCCACCAAGCACAGGTACCCGTGTGCTCGGCCTCACGGAAGGAGAGATGGGAGTGGCTGCGGAGGGGGCGGGTCACTGGGCCGAGGGGGCCAGAGGTGCACGGTGGGAAAGTCCTGAGACCTGCCAGGTAGCACTGTGCACACAGGCAAGCACTTCTGACTGCACAGGTGGTGGTGGGAAAGTCCTGAGACCCCCCAGGTAGCACTGTGCACAGGCGAGCACTCCTGACTGCACAGGTGGTGAAGTGCTGGGGCACAGTGCAGGCCGTGCACTGTGTTGAAAGCACAATTTAAACGTAGCACCGTTAACTGTATAGACGGGTTTCCATCAAGACTCGCCAGGGTGACTTCCTGTGCAAATGGCACAGAAAGACCAAGACGCAAAGCAAGAGTCACACAAACAACAGCACCCCTTCGAAACCGCACGATCCACATCAACACAACTGCAAATCCAAAGTCACTGAGGTTATTGCAGTTTTCTTCTCCCCTCGCAGCAGGAATGTTAAAGAGAACACTCCCTCTGCCATCCTAGAGGAATCATCAAAGAGCCCATTTCAGGGCAATTGCTGGCCTGCAATCTCAACTGGCAATCCAGTTCTGAGCAGACCACGGTTAACAAGCCCACGGGAACAAGGGCATCTTCCCTTTCCAAGTAAAACTGGACTCAGGTGGAGCAGCAGCCTGAGCGGGGGCGGGGAGGAGGGCAGCTCAGGCGGAGCAGTCCCCAGCCTGTGGCAGGCTGTGGGTTCCACCCCTAGCACCCCTGCAAAACATCAAGAATACAAAGGGCTGCCTGACACGCACTCAAACACAACAAAATAAACATGAATTAGGGATTCAACTTTTTGAAAATTAAGCCTCTTTGGAGAGATTTAGCTGCTTATCAGATTGTTGAAAGTTTGAACAGTTGCTGAAATATTAATCCTATAACTGATTTTGCAAAGACAAAGCCACTCCTGGCGCTGGTTCTGAAGCGATTCCACGAGGAACACAATCTTTGCACAATATTGATAAAGAGCTGGGGTGGGGCTCGGCGGTACGGCGCTCACCTCGCACGCGCAAGGCCCTGGGTTTGATCCCCAGCACTGCAAAGAAAAGGCAGAACGCTGATGAAGCGAAACTCAAGCATGTTTGGACTCTAGACATCAGTGACAGGGACACTTATGGCTTTAAAAAGCCCCTGGGGGAGGAGGCACCACCACACCCCAGTCTCAACCCGACTCTTGCAGTCCTGAGACTCCACAGGACACAGCTGGGTACACCAAGCATCCCGGACCTCAAAGTGGTTCCCAATGTGCCGAGTTCGCAGACGCGACCCTGAAGGCCGAGCGGAGGCGCACGTACCTGGCATGAGCTGGGCTGTGGGCAGCAGCTCCTGTAACTTCGCCTGGCTTTCCTCCACCAGCTCCTCCTTGGACATGGGGAGCTGCAGGACGTCTATGATGATCTGAGCCGCTTCTAAGGCCTTCTTCCCCATGACCAGCGACTTGACGTCCCAGCTGTACATCTTCTCATAGCGACCACAGATTTCTTGAAACACCACCGAGTACAGCTGTTCGGTATCTGCAGAGACGAAGGGTTGGAGAGTTTGAGCGTGCAGATCACGCTGTGCAAACACAAAGCCAGAAGACACACACCACGCAGGGCACGCTCTGTGGAAGAGGCCGGGGAGACCTAGGCAAACGGTGGACGTGGCTGAAGGTCACTGCTATAAAGGCTGCCAGGATGCCGTCTGCTCTGCAGCCCTCTGAACACACTGAGCAAGGTCCGCCAGGGGCGTGGGGGCCTGGCCTCCACCCTATGCACTCCCTGGCATTCCCAAGCAAGCTGGGA
Organism: Xerus rutilus; assembly: GCA_028644305.1. Lineage (NCBI taxonomy): Eukaryota > Metazoa > Chordata > Mammalia > Rodentia > Sciuridae > Xerus > Xerus rutilus. Next base: position 119,015,310 of record CM053417.1, on the reverse strand, counting down.
CAGCACCAAGCATGGTCAGGCGTGAGGGTCACACCATCAGGGACTTGTCCCTCTGCCCCCTGCACAGACTCCCAGTCACCGGGCACCTGGCCATGGATGGTGCTGTGGCCCTTCCAGGTGAGAAGGGAACACTCACAGGTGTGTGTCTCACGGCGTGGTGACAAGCTGGCTGGGCACCGACTCCCAGCTCTAACGAGGGCCCCGCGTGAACGCTCACACGTGCAGGCAGGCAGGGACCCATGTACTGAAACACACGAGAAAGAAGGCATGGGCTCATGGGTACGTCTGTGCTCCCCTCTGATGGCCTAAAGCCACTTGGGACAGTGTCAAAGTGTGAGTGGCTAACAACTGAGTTGCAGCAGCTCTGAACCCCCAAACACCTTCTCCTCCCAGATGCCCATGTCCAGTGCAGGACACTGTGTGGGCCTTCTCTCCTGAGCCCTGGCCACTGTGGTGCCGGCCACAGCACTTTGTCCTTTACATCTGCCTCATAGGAGGGGAGGGGACACCTGTGAGAACATGGGGTCCCAGCAGTCTAACCATCCACCACCTTTGCAAAAACCCCAGCAGACCCAAGGCAGAGGGCAGCTCTCCTGCAAACCAGCCATCTGCACGTGCCGTGACCTCTACCACCAGTGACCTTGTGGGGGTGGGCGTGTACTGGGGATTGAACTCGGGCACTCAACCACCAGCCACCTCCCCAGCATTATGTTGTATTTTGTTTAGAGACAGGGTCTCACTGAGTTGCTTAGGGGCTCGCTTTGGCTGAGGCTCCGCCAGTGACCCTCACAGCTGAGCCACGGTCTGCTCTGGCACTGCTGCTGGGTGCCCGTGGCCCGGTCTCAGGATCACCACAGGCTGCCTTGCTCCTCCTCTGTGGAGGCTGCCCCCCAGGCCTCTCTCTTGGATGGACTCCCTCCGGAAACTCCCTATCCCTCTGAGGCCAGGGCAGAGGCAGCCTCGCTCCTGCGTGGAGAGCACAGGCCAGCGGGTGGGAACTCAGCTCCTCTCTGGGCTTCTGGGTGGGCTGCAGTCCCTGCCTGCCCTTCCACCCCTGCTCCAGCGTGCAGGGCTCTCTGCCAGCCTTCCACGTGACAGGCAGGCCCTGGGCTGTCAGCCCCTGATGGAAAGCTCTCACTTGCTCTTTCTCTGCTTTTGGTGGCAAAGCCACCCACAGCCGTGTGTGAGGTGCAGCTTGATCCGCACTGGGATCTCTGCCTGGCTTTTCTGCTGAGGGCTGTATTTATCAGTGCTGTAAAGCCTAGGGAAGGATCCCCAGAGTCCCCGCCCCCTGGGTGTTTGAAATTGCTCAGGCTGCGGAGTCAGGCCCTTTTATGGTACAAAACATAACGGATTCTACAGCAGCCTTCGCAGTGCGGTCTGTACAGGAGACGCCCTTCGGATCATAACGCAGGTGACAGGAGGTTTTCTGGACGATGTGCTTCATCTCTCTACAGAGCCTTCTCCTCAGGAGCAGAGGGGAAGAGACCCCCCTAAGGAAGGTCCTGCACTAATGAGCTCCTCTCATTTCCTTCTCCCCTGCGTGCGTGTGTGCGTGCGTGAGGGGGGCGAGGGGCCAGAGCTCTCTGGGCAAGGAGATGGCTTTCCCAGGCCTAGGGACACTTTCCCTCCCGCAGGGAGGCAGGGAAGCAGGCTCCTGGCCAGCCTGGGACACAGGCACCTGCCCAAGCCCCTGCCAGAGCCCCTGCCAGAGCAGCGGAGCCTGCAGCGGGGGAGGGGGAGGCATGAGGAAATGCAAATTCCAAAGCCAGAAAAATAGCTGTATCCTTTTAAGATGGTTTAGAGTGTTTATTTAAAGCTTAAAATGTCATAGAGCTTTTAATTTAAAACACACAGAGCTGGAGGATTAGCAATCTGTAGGGGACCGCACCGACAGCCACTTTTCTTCACAATTTAGATAAAATCACCCTAAATCCTCCGTAGAATAAGGAAGGATCTAAACAAGTAATTAAATTCCTCAGATCAAATGATACCACAGCACTGATGACAGCCGCCTCAGAATTCAAGGTGCAGTGCTTTGGGAAGAGCAGGAGGAACAGAAGTAGAAGTCCTGCCCCAGGCCACCAGCACGTCTCTGCCCAGCCGTCCAGGAGGCTTGTCCTTCTGCAGTTGTTACCAGGAAACTCGATTTGTTTTCAACGTCATTAGGCGACTTAGAAAACGTTGTGCATGCGGCACAGGTGGGCAGCGTCTGCAGGTGGGGGACGGTGAGGCTGAGAGGCGGGCACAGCGAGCACCAGCAGCAGCGAGCTCCGCAGGCGGGAGAACACAAGGCACTCCTGTCTAAATTAAGAACAGGTTCCGGAGCCCCTAGGGGACGGCTGTGCCACGGCCCCTGCCTCTACCGCGGGCCCGGGTGTGCACCTGGATTGTTTAGGAAGGCCGCCTATGCATGTGACCGCAAGTATCTGGGGTTCAGCCAACCAGACTCAAAACAAGCAGCTCTTTCCTGCACAGCACACACGTTTCTAGACACCATCCCCCGTGTGGTGCGGCCTGACGACCATTCACACAGGGGTGCTTGTTAGAAATTCACACAGCACACGCCCGTGAGGTGATGCGCTGCGCGGAGATGATGTAGGTAGAGGGAGCGCGTGTGCAGGCTCCAGACAAACAATGCCCGCTGGTATTGTGGGCACCCAGGGACTGTGGTCTCCCTGGGGCTCCGCGCATGCCAAGGGATAGACCCCAAGAGCCTGCTGAAGTTGCACCGCTAACACACCCAGCCCAAGGTATGACTCTGCGGTCCCTGTGGCCGTATCCCTTCTCGAAACATTTCTAACAAGCACACCCAGCAGGCAACTGGGCCCTGCTGAACACGTTGAAGATGGAAATCCAGAATGTCCTTCAGCTCAGATACTCTACTACTTGCTTTCTTAACCCATCCCTCCAAGTGTGGGCCCTGGGCCAGCAGTCGGCGCCCCAGGAGAAGCTGTGCCAACTGCAAAGCCTTGGGACGCACTCGCGATACCCAGAACGAGACGGGTCGGTGCAGCGATGCGTGCCACCAGCCCTCCAGGGACGGCCCCCACCTCCCTGCCCGGTCCCCAATCTGACGCCCGTCCACACGTGCTGGGAAAGCACCCTTCCTTAACTAAGAACTCTTAACACACCCCACGCTTTCCAAAGGTCATTCCAGCAAATGCTGCCAATCAACTGGAGTTGTCAATCAAGGTGCATCAACTGACACTGCAGCAACTGAGGAGGGTAGCAGTGAGAGTCGCTGCTGCTCTGCCCTGTTACGAACAGGACCCACCTGCACCACCTGCTCTGAAAGGACATCCCAATAAGCATTCCTCTTGGAGAAGTACGTGTCTTAGGATCAAGGCCGTGGGCCCTTCGTGGAACACAGCACGTGTGAAGGACTGGTTATCTGGTGCATCTGTCTTAAACGGAAATCAAAACAACAAACCCAAACCCAAACCCACATTTCCTAGTACTTGGATCATTGCGTAGGAAATCACCACGAGTTCTGGCCGTGTCTGGAGACTAACCCGGGAAGCTTCACGGATTTGCTGTGTTTGTGTGGTCACGCACGGAGTCCCCGTTTTCCTCTAGCGAAAGCATTTCTAGCTTTATGACAGCTATTATTGGAAAATAAGAGTCCATTTCCCAAAACCGGCCATTTGGTCAGTGGCAGAGCCAGCCAAACGTCAAGCTTGGGATTCGGAGAGCTGCAAACCCGGCCTGTGTGGGAGGAAGGCTGCCCTCCTCAAGTGGGGAGATGTGTTATCTGGGCTGCCTGGGGCTTTGCCTGACCTTTGTCCCCGGCTAGGTTTGCTTAAGAATTGCCTGGCAGGCCGAAGAGCAGAGGTCAGGGCTGGGCGGGGAGAGGCCTGAGCTCGCAGCAGCAGGAGCCGCAGCAGCTCCCTGATGGCACAGCCAGCCCGTCACCACAGACCTGGAAGAGCCCATCTGAGCATAGCAGTGCTGCCTGAGGGACAAGGGACAGGGTCAGCCTCGGTGTCCTCTGCAGGTGCGGTCACATCTGCAGGAAGGCGGGAGGAGCGCGGGCTCCCTGAGCTACCAGTCCTGGCTGACCAGTCCCTGCGTGTGAGGAGGGAAGGCCACTGCAGGTGAGAGCCTGCAGGGAGCAGGCCACCCACGGCAGAGGCCCACGTGGGAAGCTTGCGTGCCCGGGCAGGAGGTGCTGCTGGGCAGTGCGGGCGGTGGAGTCCAAGCAGGCCGTCCGGGCGATGGCTGGGAGCCCGCCTGCCTAACTCCGTGGGCCCTGAGTCGGGGGCAGACAGGAGCAGGGCAGGGCAGGTGTGCCTGAGCACGCCTGGCGCTTGACGGCTGGCTGCTCGGTGTCCAGGGCCGTGGTCTGGCTTCCCGGCTGGACAGGGCCGGGGCATCAGGGCACTGCCTGCTCCTGCTACGTCACTGCTGGGCAGGGCTCTGGAGGCGCTGTGCCCGACTCCTACACTCACCGGGCAGGGGTGGCGAAGGGGGTCAGCGTGGGCAAGGCCGTCTGTCCATTCCCAGCAGCAGTGGCCTCTGCTCAAGGGTGGCGTGCCCCAAATGTCCACAGCCAGTAAAGGAATGGTCAAGGACTGAGCCCAGGCTGGACCTGTGACTCAGTCCCACCTGTGACTCAGCAGCAGACCCTTCTTGTGGGACAGGTGGGGAGTGTCGTCCAGACGGAGTGTCGTCCAGATGGAGCGTCGTCCGAGGCACAAACACAAATCATGCTCCTCTCTTGAAGCTGTCTCTGCAAATCTGTACCTACATCGCCTCCGCGATCAACGCGCACTTGCCGGGACAAGAGCGGAGACCACGAGCCCCGTCTAGATCAATGTCCACACGCTGGGACAAGAGCAGAGACCACGAGCCCTGTCTACTTGCATGGCCAGCGTGCTCTGCCAGGTACAGCAACCGCAGGCCTGTGCCACCCTGCACCGCCAGGCCCCCGTTCTTCAGTGACTTCACACACTCCACGACATGGTACCAAGAGGAACATAAACCAAGTGAAAGTCACCTTTCCACCTAGATTCCAGTTCAGTCCAAGGCTCCAGTGACCATGCACAGAGGTCCTCTGGCACAACCGTTTTCACGCTGGAAACAGCCTGCGTGGCAGAGCACGGCTCCCGGGTGAACGGCGGTGAGAAGCCAGTGCCCATCTCGGGAACACGGGGAAGGCACTTGCCCGGAAGGTGACCTGCCACTGGGACATGCGTGGACTGGACAGCAGCCTGGGGCTGGGACTGAGACGACACGGCTACACAGCCCACAAGCGTCCACGCAGGGTGGAGTCAACCCGTGCAGAGAAAGGAAAGCGCTGTTAATGTTTCCGCAAACACCAAGGGACAGATGAATGGCCGCAGGGAGGGAGAATCTCTGCAGAGTGGGATGGAGGGAATGCCCGCGTGCCCCCGGCCCCGAGCACCGACTGACACGCCCCCTTCACTAAGCACAGTGGCAGTGTCCATGGAATTCCCTCTAAGGCCCGAGGGCGAGTCTGGTGGCCATGCCACCACCCAAACATGGGTCCCGGCAGCGTTGGGGAGAAGACGGCCAGTGGGGAGGCCGGAGGAGGAGGAAGGCCCCAGAGGAGGCCCAGCCCTGCCCTGCCACAGCTCCGCAGCTGGAGAAGGAGCACGGCGCGCTGGCCACATGGCCCTGCTGCGCTCCGCGGCCACCGGGAGGCACCCCGGCCCTGGGCCACAGCTGAGCGACCTTCACTGGTGAGCGGGCAGGTCGGGGAGCTCGTCCTTGTGTTCAGGAGCCCAAGATGGAAATGAATCGTCAACATGCATGAAATGAAGTCCCACTGACATCGCCTGGAAGGAGCAGCTCAGCTCAGAGAAGGGGACTTGGTACGTCACCCCTGTGGCCGTCGGCTGCCCTTTCTGAACTGTAAAAAAATAACACACGCCAGCTCACAGACAGCTCACTGATGATGACCAAGAAATGACCCTTGGCCAAGCAGAGTTCCTGTGGGCCCAGCACGGCCCAAGGCCCTGCCACTGCACAGGCACGGCGCGCGAGCCAAGATCTTGGTCCACGTTCAGAATAAAGGCCACAAAACACGAACTGGGGTGGAGGTGGGGGGTCATCGCCTCCTACGGAGACGCATCTGCCGCGGGAAGTGAACACCGACTCGCAGGACCTCGAACCTCAGCGTAACATCCAAGCCGTGAACCTTGTGGACATGAAGGAAAGACCAAGCCCTCGAGTGCTGGGTGGGAGTGGGCCTGGAGCAGAGGAGCTCAAGCCCCGGAGGACCCGCGCCTGAAGGCTCTGCTGGACGACGGGGGACGTGAGCAGGGGACTGGCAGGCTCAGGTGCAAGGATCATCACTGCATGCACACAGGGGCATCGGCCCCATGGTCAGAGGGACAACTCGCGAGGATACTGTCTCCAGAGACGTCCACACCCAATGCCGTGGCCCGTGAACATGCTGACTGCCTGGCCACGAGACTCGGGGGACATTCAGTGTTAGTGTCTGTGCTGTGTACCCCAGGTTGACGATCCTTGATCCGGTGAACGAAAACAATGAGTGTCCTCACAAGAGAAGGACGGGGCAGAGGCCTCAGTGCCGCAAGGGGGGTCTGGGGCTGGAGGCGCCAGGACACAGGGAGCCTCATAGGCCTGTGGCACCTGCATCGACCCACTCCTGACTTCCGCCTCCAGCACTGTGAGGTGATAGATCTGTGTGGCTCCAAGCCACCAAGGTGGTGACGATTTGTTACAGCAGTACTAAGACGCCCACACACAGCCCAAGAGAAGCACAACTCCTGCCCTTTGTTAGAAAGTAAAGCGTTCACCAGGGGGCGGCCTCACCCCAGGCCCAGTGGTGGCCATCACTGTGATCCGCCTGCTGAGGGAAGTCTGTGTGGGCTCAGTCTCCAGGTCTCAGTGCCTGATCGTCTGGCCCTGCTGCTTTGGGCCTCTGGGCACAGCACACCATGGTGGGGCATGTGGCCACCGAGGAGGCCTGTTCAGCCCCTGCCTGGGAATCGAGAGGGCCCAAGAAGACCCAGGGCCCACAGCCCCCTGAGGACAAGCCTCCAATGACTCCAAAGCTCCCCCGAGGCCCCATGTCCTGAAGGTTCCCGTGACTCCTGACAGGGCCAAGCTGGGGACCAAGACTCCCACACAGGTCACTGGGGTACACTGGGACACACTCAGATCCAAGGACAATAAGCCTATGTCTACGCGAAGACTTCAGTATGAGATTCGCAGCAGCAGTTTTATTTGGAATAAAAAACTGGAAATGATACAAACTCAAATTGCAGAACATTTACACAGTGAAATACTATTCAGCAAGAAAAAAGGATAACGATTTGTGAACACAACACCAATGTGCTCCCTGAACACACACTCAGTGAAAAGGAGCACACACTGCTATAACACAGTCCCTGAGGCGGGGTGGTTTATAGAACACGAGGGTCATTTAGCTCCCATTTCTGGAGGTTTGGGAGCATAGTGCCACATCAGTTCTGTGAGGGCCCCACGGGGGTGGCACCACAGCGGTCGGGGAGGACCAGGCTTGCATACAACCCCATCTCCTGAGAGTCACCCCGGACCTTCCCGACCCACTGAGACGATGACATTAACAGTGGAGGACTTGCTCCCAGGAGCCTACTTCCCTCGCTCTGGGCTCCCAGTCTTCAAGGTCCTGCCACTCCAACATCACCACCCTCCGCCCAGAGCATGCGCCCCCCAGGGACCTCTGCGGTGCCCGGGGGTTCCGGGGCCTCGTCCCCGTCCCTGTCCTTCCCGAAGTCCAGGTGAGCAGAGCCACGTATGGCCCAGACACCTTCAGGGTGGCTGGAGGCCCACGCTCCCGCCCACACCGGCTGGGCTAACAGCAGGCTCCACTCTCTTTGCCAGCTAATTATGGGGCAGGAGGGACTGAGGAGGAAGCCAAGCACGCTGTCCCGGCTCCCAGGGTGCAGACGGTCCCAAACACGGAGCGCGGGAGGCTGCTCAGAGAGAAGACACCGCAGGTAGGCGGCCGGGCTGGGGGACGCAGGTGCAGGAGGGTCCCAGGGCCTCTCACGGGCATGCCGTGTGCGGGGCCTCCGTGGACTGCACAGTGACGCAGTCACAGAACCCACAAGACGGCCCTGGGGTGCACACTCAGGACGTGAGCGTCCACCACTGCTCCCTGCTCAGCTCAGGGCATCGCTCGGGCAAAGAAAGGCTTTCCACAGCCCTCCTTCCTGGACAGAGCCGATCATCTGTCCTGTCCTTGCCCTGTCTCTGCCCACAGGGCTTCTCGCAGTGGGTTCTCAGAAGGGCAGGTTCTGAGACAGGAATCGCTTCTCATCGCCTGTAGGAGGACAGCAGATGCTTCCTCAGACAGCGCACTGGGTGGGCCCCGCACCCTCCTCTTGAACCCGTGCTCCATCAGCAAGGGGCACCCTGCTGCAACCCTCCGCAGGGCAGACCCGTCTCGGGCTGCCTGTACACACACGCTCGGGCGCAGTCTCTTCACCAGTGACGCGCCACAACGTTCAGGGAAGACTTTGCTACCAGCCCAGACGCACTGGAGACCAGAGTCGTGAGTCTGAGTGTTCCCCTTCGCTATCAGGGCTTCCAACATCTGAATCGGCTTCAGCGAGCCAAAAAAAAGTGCTAATCTGGAGGTGGTGGTTCACCCCACTTTGTTACTGACTTTGGGGGGCTGTGGGCGGAGCGTGGTGGCAGAGCTCACCAAGGTTACCATGCACAAGGCCCTGAGCTGTAGCACCAGGACCAAAAACCAATGAACAAAACTGAAGTTTTATTTATTTTTTTACTGAATTTTACTTTAATGATAGGGAAAACATCAGCTAAGCAGGTGTGAAAACACTTAAAAATGTTGACACTTTTCACACAAGAATTTTTGAGGGTTTTGTTATCCAACAAACAAATCAAAAACACCTTTGGTGATTTCTGTAAACTGTGCCAATTCCATTAAAATGAAATGAAATACAGGAATACTAGTATTTATAAATGTTAAAATATACTTGTATATATATACCCCCACCCATATGCATATGTGTACATACATAGATCTTAATGCATTGGTTCATAATTAGGGATCGATGCAATCTGTTTGTAAATTTTTTTTTCTTTTTTGTGATAACTGGGGATCGAACCCAGGCATGTTCTACCAGTGAGCTACTCCCCGGCCCTTTTTATCTTGAGACAGAGTCTCTTTCAGTTGCTGGGGCTGGTCTTGAACTTGTAATCCCCCTTGTCTCTGGGATTTCAAGTGTGTGCCTGTGCCCAGTTGTAAGTCTTGTTATAGTTCCTGATTTAAAAGAAAACTGCAAGAATTAAAGGTTATAAATCTCTATTGATGGGCCCACAAAGTGTGAAGGTGTAATTTGTCTGTCACCAGCACAAAGGAGAGCCCAGGATGAAGCTACATGGCAGAGAAGGGTTTGCGTCCTATTTAAAATCAGCTGCTATTAACACAAAGAGACGGCTGTCAATGAGGACGTTCAGTGTAATCTGCAGAACTACCCCAGGGAGTGGCGACGCGTACTCCAGCTGCACCTGGAAAGTTCCCAGGACAGGTACCCAGCAGGCCACGGCAGAAGTCTCCAGTGCGGGAGAACTGAAATCTAGTAAGCAGCCTCTCTAGTCACCAGAGAAACAGAACTAGAAAACAGGGACACAAGGAGGTGTTGTGAATACGTGCAGGTTGCATAATGTGCTCCTAAACACTCCTGGCTCTAACAAATCACAGGAGAAATTAGAAGACACTTTGAGGAAACATCAGAACTGACGGGCACAGGGAAAGCCATGCCTGGAGAGGAGCTTGCGGCCACAGACGCCTGTATTAAAATACAACAGCCACAGAGGCGAGAGGTTGGCAGCTGTGAGCCTGGAAACCTGGCGGCCTTTGCGAGCAGGGAAAGGCCAGGATTCTCTGCAGAGCCACTTCCAGGCCAGACAGGCTTGCCCACACCTGGGGCAGCACCTGCAGGGCCCTCCAGCCTGCAGAACCTGCACGCTCGCCCCCGTTCAGGCCACCTGTTGAGCAGGGATGGAGAACTCCTAACTGGGCTTTTGTGCAATGACTCAAAAAAATCAGAATCACAACACGAGACCAGGGTTTTCTAAATGCTTCCTGCACAACCAAAGGACCCTGAGAGCTACAGACCCACGTGTGGCAACGTCCCCAAGGGGGGCCACCAACTGAGAAACCCCGCGTGCCAGGCCGCCCTCAGTGCTGGGGAGCAATGAGGCGCGTACGATCCTGCGCGGGCCGTCTATACTGTGCGGGGTCTTTCTTCTTCCATCTGAGGCTGTCACCTCAGGATGCTGGACGACCTGTGACTCAGTTCTTGAATGCTGGCGGATGAGCATAGGATCCGCCACTGAGGGCCACTGCATCCTGCCGTCTTTCCTAAGGGCCCCTCCCAGGGGCCGCCTCTCCCCACCCTGTCCTTCCTGTTGCCAAGCAAGGCATCCTTGCTGTGTTCCTGTGGGAACCGTCAGCAGGAATGTGGGCTCCATGAGAGACGATGACAAACACCTGGAGAAAGCCTTGCGGGCAGGCCAGTGGCTGGGGAGCTAAGAGACGCCAGAAGGCCAGTCCACCTACAGGTAACAACGCCGGGTGTCTCGCCACAGGGTCGTCTCTTGGTGATTGGAGCGTGCTTTGCTCCCTTAGATGCTGTGCCTGTGTCAGTGGGGACGGAGGGACCTCAGAGGGCTCGTGTCATGGCCACGAGAGTTAAGACCAGAGGACCTCGCGGCCATCCTGAGGCAGGACAAGTGTTATGGCCACGGGAGTTTAGACCGGAGGACCTCGCGGCCATCCTGAGGCAGGACAAGTGTCATGGCCACGGGAGTTAAGACCGGAGGACCTCGCGGCCATCCTGAGGCAGGACAAGTGTCATGGCCACGGGAATTAAGACCGGAGGACCTCGCGGCCATCCTGAGGCAGGACAAGTGTCATGGCCACGGGAGTTAAGACCGGAGGACCTCGCGGCCATCCTGAGGCAGGACAAGTGTCATGGCCACGGGAGTTAAGACTAGAGGACCTCACGGCCATCCTGAGGCAGAACAAGTCTGCAAAGCGCTGGCCCAAATGGCGCTGTCCTTCTCGGAAAGGAAAACTCTTACATCCCGGGTGCACTGACCTCCCAGAGCGCAGGTAGACAGATCCATAGGAAGCCCCCTCAGACTGAGGGCTGAGGCAATAAAATCCAGTCTCCCCGCGTCCTGCAAGCCTAAAGCCCGAGGTCCAGGCGTGGGCAGGGCAGGCTCCTCCCAAGGCCTCTCTCCTGGCTTGCAGACGTCGTCTTCTCCCTGGCTCCTCACAGGGTGGTCCCTCTGTGTGCGTCTGTGTCCTCGTCTCCTCTTCTCACGAGGACCCCAGTCTTGCTGGGTCAGGGCCACCCTGGGGACCTCACTGCCCCTCCATCACCTCTGTAAAGACCCGTCTCCACACACACACAATTCTGAAGTACTAGAGGTTTAGACCTCAAAATATGAATTTAAGTGGTGCCACTGGGACGCAGTGGGCCCTGAGAGATGGCTGATCCCCGGCGTGTGTGCAGGAAGGAGATGGTTTGCTCCAGCTCATACTCCCCCCACGAGGCCTCAAGTGCTACCACAGGCCCAGGCATCAGGGTCAGCCTTCAGAACTGGGCCTAAAGGAAGGCCCCCTCCTGTTTTCTGCACTCCTGGGGTTGATTGTGGGGTGCTCTACCACTCAGCCACATCCCCGGCCCTTTTCATTTCCATTATCCGCTGAGTAGGGTCTCCACCTCGCCGTGGCTGGCCTCAGATGGGCAGCGGCCCAGCCTCTTCACCGCGGCGGCTGGTATTGAGGCGTGTGCCGCTACGCCCGGTCACCTTTTCTCCTCATAAGCTGACTGCTGCAGGTATTTTGCCCAGTGACAGACAGCGCAGCGACACGGTACTCAAAGAAACAAAATGCGTTCGTTTTATAAATGTGTCCTGCCGAGTGCGAAGGGTCAGGTTTATAAAACACGTGCCAACAAAGACTGTTAAGACCTCTTAACAGGGACTTGTGAAATGAACTCGATTTACAAAGAATAGAAGCAGAGATGAAAAGACTAAGGAACAGGAAAGTCTTCTAATCCCCAACTTGGGTAGCGGATGCGTTTCTAAAGCCGAAGTGCAGAGAGGCAAACTCAGAACCCGGGCAGTCCCAGCAGGGATTAGTAGCCACCGTGACAGCTCACCCTGTGTGCGCGTGCTTTCTAGAGGGGCAGAGAAACAGCCGAGATCCAACGGCCCGCCAGGACAGAGGCCGTGCTGGAGCAGGTATGCTTATGTCCCTGCGAGCCGGCGCCCAGAGGGAGGCTCCCACGATACCTGAAAGGTGGTCGACCAGAAACAGCCACGCAGACCCGGGAGGGTCTCTAAACCCGGGGGCGGGCATCTAACTTCTGGGTGCGCACCTCCATCTGCAGAGAGGTATTCCAGTGGTCCAAGAACTGGACACAGTTATTCGGGGCCCTTGTTTACACTCCGGTGGGGATACTGACAAAGGACGACATGGACTAAATTCGGGCAGCCATCAGATAGCACAGCGGTGCCAAGATGGTCACTGCATGAACCATGAAGAACTCGCATCCGTGTACAGGGATGTGACCATGGCCATGCACATGGATGTGCCCATGAGCAGACACCCCAATGCCCAGCACCCAAGGCTGTGGGTGGTCAGGAGCTGGTTAATACGTGGGATGGCATCGAAGTGCAGGTGCCTGTGAGCCCCACGGGGAATTGCAAGTTGAAACCCAGACCTCCTGGGGAGAAGGGCAGGGGCCTGGCCTTGGGCAGTTCTGCCAGCCATGGCTTTGGACCTAATTACAGAGAGCACACAGGAAGGAGGTGCCAGAATGTCATTAGTGACGCCCAGCACTTCACAACCACATCAATAACACTCCAAGATGAGAAGCCCTCGGGGCACCTTCCTCCTCGCTGTTTTACGTTCTCACATGGCCAGACTGTACAGGAGGACGGAGGGAAGAGGGCCTTCACGCACTGCCCCGCCCAGGCCCCCGGACCCCACACGTGTCCACCCGTTCAGACACACAGGCGTTTTGCACTGCAGCTTCCTCAGTAAGCACGCCCACCACACCAGTGTGCTCCAAGAGGCATCCAAACACACTCGACCGAAGCCTGCAGGGACCGGGGGTTCCAGGACCCAGGGTCCGCGGGAGCTCTGCTCCTGGTCCCAGCAGAGGAAAGCACAGCTCTGCGCCCGCAGGAGGGCCACACGTTGCCCACCCCGCCACGCGCTCTGCATCAGAGACCCTAACCTGCAGCCACCGCTCCTCCAGGAGGTACCCCTGACCCATCTGTGGTTTTGTTACGTAGCTGCCGAGCAGGATCCTGCTCCTCATTGCCAACCTGAGCTTTAACAACACTGTGTGTGGCTGGGCTAGGTCACTGCAGAAGGGACAGAGGGTGCCTCCAGGTCCGTCACCCCTGGAAACCTCCTCCTCACGGGAGATGCCTCGTGCCCCCGAGTCTGACCCACTTCAGCTGGCAAGTGGAGCCGCCCTGGGCACAGAACTCGCAGTGCACTGTCCAGCACAGAGCACCCGGGCCGTGCTGCAGGCTCCACCGGCACCCCTCCAGGAGCTCGGCACCGGCTCGCTCTCCCTCTCTGGAAAATGAACTGTGTGTGGGAACCAAGCCCCACCTGGGCCATGCTGCAGGCTCCACCAGCACCCCTCCAGGAGCTCGGCACCGGCTCGCTCTCCCTCTCTGGAAAATGAACTGTGTGTGGGAACCAAGCCCCACAGCTGCAGAGAAACCCCGCCAGGTGGGTGGGGCGGGGCCTCAGCTGGACAGGTGTGACCACACGGGAAGAGCAAGGTGGACAGGAGGCGCTGCGAGCAGAGGCCATCAGGGCTGTGAATGCCCTCCTGGGGAAGGGTCCACCAGACAGCCACCCACGGCAGGGTGGGCACGGAGGAGGCAGGGTGGGCACGGAGGAGCCGGGCCTGCTCCCTCCATCAGGAGGCACTCCTTCCCCTTGGCTTCCCATGCCTTTCCTCTGTGTCCACACAAGAATTTTAAAAGAGGAGGAGGAAGAAGAGGAGGAGGACCATGATGACTGACAGGAGGTGAAGGTGGAGCAAGACAGGAAGACAATCACAGGAAGTGAGGAGGGGGGAGGAGGAGGAGGATGAGCAGGAGGGGAGGAGGAGCAGGAAGAGGAGGAGGAAGAGGGAGAGGAGGAGCAGGAGGGGAGGAAGAGCAAGAGGAGAGGAGGAAAGGAGGCGGGAGAGGAGGAGCAGGAGGAGGATGAGGAGCAAGAGGGGAGGAGGAGGAGGAGGAGAGGAGGAGCAGGAGGAGGAGCAAGAGGAGAGGAGGAGGAGGAGGAGAGGAGGAGCAGGAGGAGGAGCAAGAGGAGAGGAGGAGGAGGAGGAGAGGAGGAGCAGGAGGAGCAGAAGGGGAGGAAGAGCAGGAGGAGAGGAGGAAAGGAGGAGGGAGAGGAGGAGTAGGAGGAGAGGAGGAGGAGCAGGAGGAGAGGAGGAAAGGAGGAGGGAGAGGAGGAGCAGGAGGAGAGGAGTAGGAGCAGGAGAGGAGGAAAGGAGGAGGGAGAGGAGGAGCAAGAGGAGAGGAGGAGCAGGAGGAGGGAGAGGAGGAGCAGGAGGAGGGAGAGGAGCAGGAGGAGGGAGAGGAGGAGCAGGAGGAGGGAGAGGAGCAGGAGGAGGAGAGGAGAAGGAGGAGGGCCTAAGACAGGATCCCAAGTCCGCAGCCCCGCACAAGGGCTCCGCACCTGTCCCTGCTGTACCTGCCCACTGCCGCCGCCGCTGCTGGCTAAGCGAGCTCCCCTGCAGCACACAAGCCGCCTGTGCCCAGCCTCCACCTTGCACACGTGTGGCTCTGTCCCAGACACTCTGGGCCTTCCTCCTCGTCCACCTGTCTGACACTCAAGCTCTGCATGGAGCTCAGGACACATCTCCAGGAGGCCACCCCAAAGAAACTGAGTCACCTCTGGAAGGTGACTAATGATGACTCCTAAGGACAGAAGGTGTCTGCCTCCCTGCAGGCTCCCTGCAAGGTGTCACCTGCATTGCTCAAAGGCCCCATGGGTGGCTGTCAACGCTCCTATCAAGCTCCCCATCCAGGAAGGCCAGCACAGTGTCTGGACACGAGGGCGGGGAGATAAGGCACCCCCACAGAAGGGACAAGGTTCTGGGCCGCACCCAGGGACAGATTGCAGGCTGGCATTAAGACCACACAGCTAAGCACAGCACAACTACGGTGGAGACACAGGCCCACATCCACCGGTCATGCTCAAGGCGGATCTCACGCCAACAGCGCCCCAACCCAGGAGGCACCAGAGGGCAGCTCATGGCCGGGCTCCCTGGAGGAAGCCCAGGAGAGCCAGACGTCCTGGGAATCCACACCTGGGCCAGCACTGGCATGGTGAACACCAGCATGCGCAGCCGCCACTGAGCCTTCTGCAGGACACACGCAGAACCACAGGGTGCACCCGGGGGCAGGCCTGGGAAGTGAACAGCAGCTTCCAGGACACCACAGGGGCTCTGAAATCCTGACCCACAGCAGCCCTGGGAGTGCATGCAGGGAGCTGGCAGGGAACACAGGGTGGCAGGACTCCCAGCTCCAGCTGTGGGGCTCCTTAGGGTTCACCTGAGAGGGGGAGCCACAGGGGCTGCAGTAAGGGAGACCCCGCACCCACCACGGAGCACAGAGTCCAGGGCCGAGAAGCCACTCTGCAGCGAGGAGACGGCAAAGGAGCAGGAAAGGACCAGGAGCAGGAAAGGACCGGAACACGGCAGGCTTGGCTTTGCTCAGGAGTCAGGCAGGACATGGAGGCGGGAAGACAGATAAGCCAGTTTCAAAAGACGCCCTCAGCTGGGGACACTCGTCTCACCCGCAGCCCAGCTGGTTGATGCCGTCGGTGGGGCAAACACCAACACAGGTGCTTGCAGGATCGCTCAGGGCCATAGGTACCAGCTTCAGCTGCTTCACAGGTACCAGCCTCCCCCCTGGTAAGAACGTGACTTCCCTTGGTCTGGTAACGAGCGCCAGTCACATAACCAAGGTCTGCGTGACACATCCAGAGGTTTAAATCTCTTTTGCAAAATCATGTTCCACAGGGTGGTCGGGGTCTTGCCTCAGACATTTAACGTGGGCTTCCATCTGGTTCTTTTTTTATAAGCCCCCATGCCCTGGGAGACGTCACCCATTTCCACAGAGCGGACAACTATAACACATTATAGTACAAGGGCTCTGAGACGCCCGGGATGGGGACTTACCAAGTCAGGGTAGCCCCATCAACGTCAGTAGGAAAGGGGCTGATGTCTCCAGGGGCTGTTGGGGACTTGGGCTGCGGGTGGGGGTGGGGCCTAATTCCCAATCCCAATCTCGATGACAATCCCACATTAAAAAGCTCATCATCTCAACACACCACCTTGAAGCTCAGCCATCAAAATGTCCACACAAAACAGTCACAAAAGGGAATAACGTAGCTAGAGATGGACGCGCACCTTGGTGTACGTACCGCTCAGGCAGGAATGCACACACGCACACTATATAAACCAAAGGGACATGTTAGGGTAGACGAGCGGAATACAGCAAGACGCACCAAGAAAACCAGAGTGACCTACAGGGCCGCATCACAACAGCAAGACGTTTAATATTTAATGAACTCCAGGAAAAAACAAAACATAAGTGACACCTGTGTTAGCTTTCTGTCACTCTAATAAGTACCCGAGACAAATCAACTTACAAAGAGAAAAGTCTTACTTTGGCTCGGTTCTGGAGGTTGCAGCCCACGCTGGGTGGACCCAGTGCTTTAGGTCTGTGATGTGGGGCAGGGAGAGGGGAGCAGGCCATGGCAGGGGGCTTGAGCCATGACGCTCACCTCCTGGCAGGGGAGGTAAAGGGGGTAGCAGCTGGGGCTCCCCAACCCTTCAAGGGCATGACCTCTATAACCTAAGACCTCCCACTGGGCTCTGCTGCCCAAGGCTGCACAGGCTGGGGGCCAAGCCTGGAGCTCTGGGCCTTGGGGGCCAGTCAGCACCCAAAGCCCAGGAACAGGGCACACCCATCGCTTCCACGGTGGCCACGGTTGTTTCCTGTTTATTTTTTTTTTCGATGAAGGGCTAAAAGGTTTGGCAGGCTTGGCTTTGCTATTGAAACTGGGGCAACCAGGGCAAGAGGCCTGTGTGTGCTTAGTAGGTGACCTGTAGGCCCGATGCCAGGGAAGGCTGGTCCCAGAGACATAAGATGTGGGCACCACTTTGGGAAGCAAGCCATTACCCTGCTGGGCTACAAGGTCCGCTGGTTTGCACAGCCCTGGGGCCTGCGGTGAGCAGGCCAGACTTGCCCAGCAGGAGTCCACTGTGAGGCACAGGGAGGCCTTACGCACAGCCCTGCAGCCCACCCAGAGGCCACTGAGCCAGTGTCCTGCCAGGTCCCAGGAGCATGGCACAGGATGCCAGACACCAGTGCCACCCTCTGAGGAACACTGAAAGGCTTCATCCCTTGTTGAATTGGGACCTTGTGACGAAACGTGGACTTGCATCTAAGGAACCTCCGAGAGGAATGGCCCCAGACAACTGTCTGCAAACCTGGGGGCGGCGCCGTGGAGGACAAGGAGCTGAAGGACGGGAGGAAGGAGCAGGGCTCTCTCCAGAATGTTCTCCGCAACAGCAAGGACTGAGGGAGTCTTGCCGCCACCTGGGTGCTCCAGAAGGCTGGAGGCTCTGGAGACGCCTTTGAAACTCCCAGAAGGTGGACCTTGTAGAGGTGCAGGCCTCACCCTCAGCAAGCACGAGGAAGCACTCCTGAGTCCTGCACTGGCTGTCGTTGTCATTGCCTCATGCCTAAGCCGCCGTTCGCCTGGCCCTGTGACAGTTCTGCAGTACAGACTAGAGCGTGAGGGGCACAGGAGTTGCCTGTGCATGCCGCACCCCACGCCAGGCACCTCACCACGCAGGCACCACGGCGTTTCTATCCCCTATTCCAACGCATGCTTCCAAAGAATGAGGACATCCACAACACAACCACCAGCAAAGCCTGGCAAAGCGGCGATTTCACGGCACGACCAGAAGATCCAGTGGACGTCACTGCTGTGCAGCTGTCACACCATAGAGGAGTTAGGCCCCTGTAGACTATTCACCTTAGCCAGCTGTGACTGTGACACACACTTGACAAAATCAACTTATCAAGATAAAAGGTCCGTTTGGACTCGGTTTGGGAGTTTGTGGCACATGACTGAGGCTGCGTGGGTTCTGGGCCTGTGGTAAAGCAGGACGTGGCATGCGGGGAGGGTGCTCACCTCAGGGTCAGGAAGCCAAGAAAGCAGGAGGAGACCACGGTCCCACAATCCCCTTGAAGGGCGAACCCCAGGGACCTCCCAGTAGGTCCCAACGCTTAAAGGCTCCCCACCTCCAAGGTGCCAAACTGGGGACCTTTAACACAGGGACCTTTGGAGCCCAGTCACCCAGATCATAGCACTGCGTATGCTAGAGGGGCCTGCCTCCCTGTCCCCACGATACTGGACATCTTGAAGAACGCAGGCCGGCTGCCTTGCAAAACGCCTTGTGTGCTGTGTTTGCCTGGCTGTGTCCACCAGGGCCACCTTACTTCCTCCTCCGTCCCTCAATCAGCCCCCAGAGGCGCAGCTGGGTTCAGGTCAAGTCTCTGCCACCCCTCAGCAGAGCAACCCAGACCCAGGGCCCCGCGGTGGCCTCAGAACTGTCCGCTGCAAACCCTCCTGGGCGTCTGGCCCCTCTGTCTTCAACCCAGTGTTCTCGGCTTCCATGGGTGACAGGTGTGCCCGCCGCTGAAGGTGGAGACCTCAAAGTGGGCAACCGTGTGTCTCACCACCCTCTCGGTGTCACGTCAGCACCCCGCAGCGCAAGCCCTCTCTGGGCGTCACGACACCCATGCTTCTTTTCCATGACGTGCTTTCTGCGGCACGGGCACCCTCCCAGCACCCTCCGTGGAGAACAGACCTCATTCCCACGCTGCCACGCGCTTTCACTTCAAAGCACCTTGCGTTCTGCCGGTGGGGCTCCTGGACGTTCTCCGAGGTGACCTGTGCTCACCTGGTTTTTGCTGGCCCTGGACTGGGCACCGGGCACTTCCCTTCGGGGCCTTGTTCCCTTCCATCAGGCGAGAGGTCTAGCAACCAAGTGCTGCCTTCCTCTTTAGGGCTCAAGAGCGAGCCCTGGCCGAGCTGTGCTGAACGTGGGCCTCGGTGGCCAAACACGCACCTCAGGTGGAACTGCCCAGCCTGCCTTTCACGAGCAGACGAGTACCAGCACCCGGGAACCGCTTCTGTAAGTCTATGCTTCCTGGCGAGTCCCATGCAAGGCCACGTACCCAGATCTCATCAGCAAAGAGCCCTCAGAGGCCATGCTGGGCGCCTTCCCTTCCAGCCTCCCCTCCCTCCCTGAGCTCCGGACACTGCTGTCCTCTCCGTCCCTCGCCAGCAAGCTGGCACATCTCACTTAGGGTCTGGGTCCCTGATGGGCTCTAGGCACCCTGACAGACTCGCTGTGAAACCCCTCCGGCTCCCTGCCCATCTTCTGAGCCGACACGGGATGAGTGCATCCTTTTGACTGGAGCATAGCGACTAGCTAACTTGCAGTGACCGTCAACACAATGAAAGCCTCAGCTCCCCAGATGCATGGGCCTATCTGCAGGGCCCATCCACCAGCTGGGGCTCTGCCAGAGCATTCCCACCTTAGCAGAAGGTTCCACGGCTGGACAGGGCCAGTCTGCAGGGCAGATGCGAGCACGGTTCCCGTGCAGAACACCCTCTCCTGCTTGTGCAGGTGGGTCCCCTGAGTGGGAAGGAGGCCTGGTACTTATTTTGGCTTTGGGCTCAGATTAGCCGACAGGCATCAGCTATGCCGATCTGCTTTCACTGCGTAGGCAACCCAGCCACCGTGGGGGTCAGGCAAACCAGGCAGTCGTGGGGATCATACAAACGAGGCAGTACTGGGGGTCCGGCAAACTCTGTCCTTTTACCTATTGGAATGGCCATCACCCGCAGCAGATTTTAAGCAGATCACTGACCACAAGAGAGCACGTCACTCAGTCCAGCTCCCAGAACTAGGAGCAGAGAGTCAAGGGGCGTCAAGGGCCCACCTAGAGCCAAGGACAGCAATGCCAGGCACGTGGGAACTGACTGTGGCATCGCAGGGAAGGAGCAAGGGAGGCAGAGGACAGGCATCGGGAGGGCGGTGACCTGCCACCAGACCTGGCCGTGAGCTCGTAGGGCGGTGCACCTCGCGAAGCCCAGGCAGAACACGCTCCCCCTGGAGCGCTCTCCTGGAGGGAATGCACGGGACATGACTGTCACTGTTGTAGCCAGCGTGTGCACTGCTGTGACTTAAAGCCCGGCCAGAGCAATTTCAGAGGAGGCCAAGTTTATTTGGAGGCCCATGGTCTCAGAGGTCTCAGTCCACAGGCAGCCGGTCCCACTCCCCAGGGCTTGGGATGAGGCTGAACATCACAGTGGAAGAGCGTGGAGGAGGGAAGCCGCTCACATGGTGATCAAGCAGCAGAGAGACCCCACTCTCCATGCAGACGAGTACCCAAAGCCACGACATACACCCAGTGCCCACCTCCTCCAGCCACACCCCACCTCCAGTCGCCACCCAGGTAATGCCCATCAGGGACTAATTCACTGACTGGGTGAATTCAGGCTCTCAAAACCAATCATTTCTCCTCTAAAACTTCTTGCATCGTCTCACATGTGAGCTTTTTGGGGACACCTCACATCCAAACCATAACACTGTCCAAGAACATTCTTGGTAGGAACCAACGGGGCAATTTTAAAGCCCAAGTACGTGTACCAAAATCCCCTGCCCCAACACTGAAACTCAGTAAAATGAAGCTTGTAATAAAAGACTAAGTGCTGCAGGTGTCAGTCACTGGTGATCACCGACACTTGATGTGGGAAACGTGATCTTACACTAGTATCCATTCTGCTGTGACACCAGGCTGCTGTCTCAGCTGCGACAGCAAAATGCCTTACACTGGGTCATGAATAAAGAGGAGAAGTGGACTGCTCACAGTTCTGGACACTGGGTGTCCAAGCTCACTGTGTCAGCAGACCTGGAGCTGGAGAGGGCCCGCTCCTTGCTTCATAGATGGCACCTCCTTGCTGGGTGCTTACAGGGCAGGCAGGCAGGCAGGACCAACAAGCTCCCGGAGGCCTCTCTGAAGAGGCCAAGAAACCCCTTCCAGAGGCTGCAGCCCTTGTGACCTAATCTGTCCATTCACCCTACTGCACTGGGGACAGGTTTCAACAGACGCAGTGCGAGGGGCACAAGTATTCAGGCCACAGCAGCTGTGTACCCCTGGCTTTTCAAACATCTCCTGAAAAGGCCTGACAAGCCGCCTGGAATCTAGAAAGAGTGTCTTCAGCAGACGTCTCTTAGGTGGCTTGCTCTTTTGCATGGCTGTATATCTCCACCTACCCCCGACAAATGACAGAGACTAAGAGATACTGAAAGCACAGAAGTTAAAAAAAAAAAATCAGGGTAAAGAGCAAATAATCAGAAAGGTACAAGGAACCAAAATCCCCAACACACAGCTTTTCCAGGAGAAAGGACAAAGTAACACCCGTCCCCAGAAGAGCAAACATAAAAGCCATGACTCTGCCCAGTTTGCTCAGCTCAGAGTCCAAATTTAACCCCAGGGAGGAAGAGGAAGGGAGGGGAGTGTTAAGGGGAGGGCGTTTCCACTTGCGAGCACAGAAAGGCGCTGAAGATGCTACTCACACCGCTAGCTGGACACAACGCCCATCTACCTGCAGAATTCTGCAACTGGAACCGCGACCTTCTCACTTACTCCAGACACCAGAGCAGCGGGGCTGGACGCTGAAGGACTGACTACAGGAACGAACCCTGGGCTGCCGCGGTCCAGGTCTGTGACGAGACAACGCCCAGGGCCGAGGCCTTCTGGTGCTGATTCTCCTCCTACACACAGCAGGCTAGCTGACCCCAAGGCTGTCTGCACCCTGAACAGGGACAGTGGTTTCCAGAAACCACAGACCCTGACTCATTCATGACCTGGTGATAAAGAGGCCCCTTGCAGGAGGCCAGCCTCCATCCCAAGGTCTCAGTGTGATGGCCACGTTTCACCTACCGAGGTGAAATAAAACCCAAGGGCACCGTTAGCTCTCAGGAGAACCAGGGCAAAGACAGAACGCAAAGCAAGCACCGCAGTGGCCCTGACTTCCCAAGCCACAGCCCCTCACGGCGTGGGCAGCGGGGCCACCAAAGCCGAGAACCTGAGATCACCACTTCCCTCCAACCAGCAGCTCTGCAAGTTGCCAGGAGAAACAAGAACCACAGACAAAGGCGTGTGGTCCTGGAAATGTGAAGAATGTGTGGAAGCCCCTCCAGGAACGAATGGCAGTGACATGAAGTGACAGGAACGCTTGACGCGGAGGAGCTCCTGACCTGCCTCCTGAGCCTCAGGTGTATCAGGTTAAAAGGAAACAGGCGCATGTTCTTCCAAATATTAATCCAGGGCACGTGCTGCGCTTACATAAAGGATTCTATTTTTGTCTTGGGGCCTGAGGAGTCTGGGCCGAGTTATCCAAAGACAGTAGGGGAGCCTGCGCTCCCTCCTGTCCGTGCGGTGGTGACCACTGCCTGACACAACTGCCCCCGGCTCTGCGCACCAACGACTCCCTGGGCGCAGGGCTCCTTGAGCAGGACCCTGCCTCCAGGACCTGAGGGTGTCACCTAGGACCCAGTGAGTAAGGTGGTGCCGTTCCTTGTAAAAAGGAAGCCAGCCGTGGGAGAGCAAGAGGGTAGAGAGAGGCCTTGACCCCAGCGCTAATGCTCAGCCACAATCCTGTCACTCAAGTCCTGCCATCTGTGTAACTTCTGCAGGTGTGACAACTCAGGGTTAAAACGCAAATATTTTTACTTCCCCTCCCAGATTTACCTATTTTCTGAAGCCACACACACACAAAGTGACACTGGGGATAAGACCCAGCACCTTGTGTGCGGCAAACGTTCTACCACTGAGCCACAGCCCCAGTCTCTTCTGCTCATTCTTCAAGAACCTGAAAATATGCTTATATTTCCTTAAAGAGTCATTAGGAAGTTCACATAACTACTGTGGGAGACTCCTACAAAACATATTTTTTGCATGTGTGTATACCAAAACGGCTAATTCTGTGTCTTCTTAACATCCACCTCTGCCTGGGCTTCCCACCTCAGCCTTCATCCATACCAGACTTCAGGGGCTGCTGTCCCAAAAATCTGGGCCTGTGCGCTCCAGCCAGTGAGCCCTCAAAATGAGGCTGGTTCATGAACAGCTCAGGAGGCTGAGGCAGGAGGATCATCAGTTTAAGGCCAGCCTCAGCAACAGCGAAGCGCTAAGCAACTCAGTGAGACCCTGTCTCTACATAAAACACAAAACAGGGCTGGGGATGTGGCTCAGTGGTCGAGTGCCCCTGAGTTCCATCCCCAGTTGTTCCCCCCCAAAAAAATGAGGCTAGTTTACAATGAGATGTGTTGAGTGTAAAACACAAAAATTTTGAGGACCTAGTTGTAAAAACAAATACAACAAAACTCACGTGTTTTTTATACTGTGTTAACAATATTTTGGGCATAGTAGGTGAGACAAAACACACATCCAAACCAATTTTGTGTATGTCCTTTTGCGTTTTCAAAGCTCTCAGAAAACGTCGTGGCTTCTGGACAGCAAAATTCCTCCTTTTTTGAAGAAATTGGAATAGCGTCCCATTCATAAATAACTTAAGTTCCGTCATCTCTTTGAATGGCACTGGAAAGCAAAAACTACTATGCAAGCCACAGCCGATTAATTGCCACCTCTGTCAACAACACCCACAAAAAATCCAAAAGTGTGCTTTCTGTTTGAAAGCACAACCAACAGCACAGTAACACTTGAAAAGCACTGTGAAGTGCCCCAGCGTCGTCCTCCGAGATTTCTGCTGAAGTCCCACTGACTTCCTCATTCTGAGATTACACAAGCTCCTCCTGCAACACAAGCATTCCTATGGAAACTGCTTTGGATTTCACTTCCCTGTGCATGGCAGTATTGAGGCCACAGGGACAAAGCCACCCTCCTGGGGAAATGCATTCAAACCTCCCAAGAAAAACAGACCCACAGAGAAAGGAGCTCTTAGAAATTGGTGAATTGTTATGCAAACAAGATTTACTGAAGGCAGGCGCTGAGGAAATCGAGGAGGTCTAATTTGGTCCTTGAAAGGATAGAAAAACAGTACCTTTTAGAAAGCTGTTTTACTGGAGACAGTTTATGAAAGGAGGAAAAGCTTAGGTGAACGCCCAGGTTCTGTGAGGTCTAATCACTCAAAGGAGAGTCAGGGAAGATAAAGGAAAAGAAGTCAGAAAATGGGGGAGGGTTACGGATTTAGGTCTTATTTTTCCAAACAGCAGGAATGCAACTATCTGATTAGACAGGAGGCCTGGGTAACAGTGCTGGTCAACCTCTGATAAGCCATCCAACTCAGCGGGGCCAAGAGACCCTGGTCCACCACTCCATAACCCCTCCACAGGCAATGCAACAGTAGTCATGTCCATAGTTTAAGGGTATGGCTCTATGTGAATCTAGCATCCAAACCAGGCATCAAGCTAATTTACAAGCTAACTTTAATGAGACATCTTGGTTTGCATTAAAATTCATGAGTCTCTCAGAACAGGTCACTTGGACCCTTCACTAGGGGGATAAGGAATTTATTTGACAATTAAACTTCTTGACCACTTGAGTAAGAAAATTCACATCTAGGAACTGTACTTATGAATCCCAGAAGCCTTTTGAAATTGAGTCATTTCAAACTGAGCACCTGCAAGACACTGCTTGTTCCAATTAGGGACCTCTGTGGGGATTTCTTCCTTTTTTGGAATTCATCAATTTACATCTGTGTCCATAAAAATGAAGAGACTAGTTTGTGTTTCTTAAAAAAAAAAAATCAGTCTCATTCGTACTGAATACTCAGCAGTATCAGAGACCAAGGTCATATTCAAACATTAAGATGAGCTAAGTACCCCATATATTTAAAAGAAAATCAATTCAGAACAATTCTCAGCTGTCTTCCGCACTAGCTGTGAGACCCTGGGCAAGTAGTTTTATGTCTCCTACGATTTGCACCTGGAATTGGTTCCCAATGTCCAGAGGTGAGGCTTTGGGAAGTGACTGGATCCTGAGGGCTTTGAATTTTCAGTGGATGCATTCACAGATGGATTTGTAATTTAATGGCATTTTTGGGAGGTGGTGGAAACTGTAGGGGTGGGTCTTGGTTGAAGGGAGTGGGTCCTTGGGGGCGTGCCCTTGGGGACTATATGTTTCTCCCCACCACTTCCTCTCCGTCTGCTTTCCAGTTGACACTGGAAATGTGAACAGGTCTCCTGCACCTTGAAGTCGGTGGCTCCTCCTCAGGACAGGCCCAGGGCAGTGGAGACAGCCCACCATGGACTGAAACCAACCGTGAGCCAAAACAAATCTCTCCTCCCTTTAACGTTGTTTTTCTCAGGTATTTTATCGGGGACAAAAAGCTGACTTAACAGCTCTCTGAGCTCTTGGTCTTTGTTTTTGTTTTTAATTAGTCAAAGGCAAATATTTCCTCCTACCTAGCAGTGTTCTGAGATGAAGTAACCAGCTGTGCACATGGAGAGGTCAGCTGACTAAGGACAGTATGTGGGTTGCTTCCTCATCTGGAGGTGTGCTGTGGATGTGAGCTGGGAACACGTTTCACAGTGGCAGTTCTGTTGAAGCTTTGGGTAGAGTTCAGCACCTTCCTGTCTGGAGTTATCAACCCTGTGTTGTCTTTGAATTCTCCCTGGCTTCCTCACTTCTCCACCACCACCGACCATGGTACACTGTCCAGGATCTGCTAAGCCTCAGATCTGCAGAGCACCACGGGGCTCAAGATCCCAGGCGCTTGGGTTCAAACGCAGATTCTGATCTCTGATTGGGCTGGTGCAGGCTGGGGCACCGGCCTCTGCATTTCCCCGGTAGTGCCCTTGGTGCTGGCGAGGCTGGGCAGCCAGGCCACTTGGCAGGCCGTCCCCACCTCTGCACCACTGACACCTGGGGATGGATAAGTCCTTGTCACGGCTTGCTTCGGAGCTGGGTTGTGCAACGGCTGGAGTCCACCAGCTGCACGTAACCCCACTTGCCTACAGCAGAGGTGACATTCACAATGCCCGGGATCGGGACCTGGTCCCCCGGGTGGACGAGGTCACCAGGCTGAGAACCAAAGCCTGCTGGGGTGCTGCAATCAAGGTGCGCTCGCCTCTGGGCGGCCCGGGGACAGGCGGGCAGGTACCCCGGGGCCCTGTGCGGAGGGGACACTGAGGCTGCGCGCGGGCGGGTGGCGGGAAAGCCCAGCGGACGCGGAGCGCGCGCCGGCCGGCCGGGGGGTCCCCGGGGACGGCGCCCCACGTGCTCGGGCCCCGCCGGAAGCGGCAGCGACGCGCACCCGGCAGGCAGCCTGGTCATGGGACCGCGGGCTCCAGCCGCCGCCCGACTTCGGGGACGGCCCGGGGCGGAAGCGCGAGGGTCCCGGCCCGGACGCCGCCGCGCCGCGGGTCCCCAGCCCTGAAAGTCCCCGCTCCGACCCCGACCCCGCGCCCTCGCCGGAGGCTACCCACCCAGAAGCAGGCCGTCCATGTCAAAGATGAGGTGGGTGACGGGCCGCGGCGGGGGCGCGGGCGCGGGCGCCGCCATCTCTGCCGGGGAGGGGGGCGGGGAAGAGGCTCGCGCGTCCCCGGCGGCTCCCGCGCACGCGCGCTGCGCGTCTCTGCCCGCCGCCGCCGCACTGCGCACGCGCACTGCCTGCCGCCCGTTGGCCGCAGGCCTCTGGCGCCCCCGCGCACGCGCGGTCCCGGGCGGACTCGCGCAGCTCCGCGCACGCGCGTCTCGGGCCCTGGCCGCCGCCGCCGCTGCCGCCTTGGATTTGGAAAGCCAGTCGGTAGCGGAGCAGGCTAGGGGCTGTGCATAGGGGAGGGGGCGAGCAAAGATGCTCCGAACGCCTTCACTGCCCGCCACCCATTGCACACAAACGTTTCCACAAGGCCCAGGAGCCGACCCCGGGACCCTGGGCTCGTCTCCCTTTCGGTTTTGCCCTCCTGCTTCTCGGCGGGTCCTGGACCAGCTCCGGAGGCGCATGGCGCATGCGCAGTGGAGCATCTGCATCTCTGAGCATCTGTAAGGTGAAATGTCCAGCGTCAAGCTGCGGCCCAAAGCTGGTAGGAAGGGAGAGTGCCAAAATCATAGTCAGTTTTTGAAGATGCCCTGCTGCTGTTGCCTTCTTAGGGCTATTTGCCTACTCTTATTTTTTCTTTTTCTTTTCCAGCCTTTCAGGGTGCAACCTGAAAAGCCTCTCCCAGCCCTCATCTTCAGAAGATAACCGTCTTGTCTCTATATTTTCTTGTCATGCATTAAGGATGAGACCTTACAAGAAGTAGAAATAATAAAGTTACAGAGACTGTTTAAAACATGAGGGTGTATTTCTAGGTAAGGGCTTAGAGGGCAGGTAGGGACACCCTCAGAATTCAGCTTATCTGTGATAGAGGTGGGGGGATCTAAGCTTTAGCTTCCTCACTCACTAGCTGGAGTCTTTAGAGTTCTCAGTTTCCTTCCATCCTCTGAAATAGAAAAAAGCATGGATGTACAGATGAGAGTTATTTTTCTTTGTTCTTGTCACATCATGACATTCTTGTTTGTTTGTTTATTTTTTTAAAAGTTTGTTTAGCCAGGCACGGTGGCACATGCCTGTAATTCCAGCAGCTTGGGAGTCTGAGGCAAGAGGATGAAGAATTCAAAGTCAGCCTCAGCAAAAGAAAGGCCCTAAGCAACTCAGTGAGACTCTGTCTCTAAATAAAATACAAAATAGGGCTGGGGATGTGGCTCAGTGGTCGAGTGACTCTGAGTTCAATTCCCAGAATCCCCTGCCAAAAAAAAAAAAAAAAACCAAAACAGAAAACAAAGTTTGTTTAAAAAGGAAAAAGATTTCAATGCCAGGACTAAGAATTGAAAATTGAAAACTACAACAGGAACTAGCTCATCTGTTATAATTGATCTCCAGGTCAGGGATAGTTTGTTCCTAGCAATGGGCTGAGGGAGTGCCTGTCTTTTGAAGCCTCCTAGAGATGTGCTGCAGAAATAAGCAAATGCTTAGAATAGGTTGAGGGTGTCAGACTTCCAAGGACTTGAGATACTGGTAAGGGTCATGCTTGCTAGATTCCATCCACAGCAGCTCAGGGCAGAACTTAGGGGAGACAGTGTAGTTTGTTCCTTTTTAGGAAATACAGTGCTAGCAGAGAATTTCTGTGAACTGCAGTTCCAGTGGCAGAGCCTCATGTGAACTGCAGAGGAGAACATCAGAGAAACTCGGGGGCTTCATCTTTATTGCTCCCCAGACGTGAAAACATGGTTCATGTCATTGTTTTTTAGGAGCATATTTTTGTATTCATCTTTATACTCTCAGGAGCTAGCTTATTGTTTTTTTAAAGGCTCATTTTCCACAGTCTTCTGAAACATCCCTTGCATGCATAAGATCGAAGACAGCTCTTGAAAATCAAATAAACCAGAGGATATGGTGGTGTATGCCTGCAATCCCAGTGGCCCTGGAGGCTGAGGCAGGAGAACTGCAGAGTGGAGGCTGGCTTCAGCAATTTGACAAGGCCCTGAGCCAATCAATAAGACCTTGTGTCTAAATTAAATGTAAAAAGGACTAGGGATGTGGCTCAGTGGTTAAGTGCCCCTGGGTTCCATCCTCAGTACCTCTCCACCCTCCAAAAAGTGCAAATAATCCAGGATGAATGAATGCTTCTCGGTCACAAACTATACTGGGGTGATAGGCCTTGTCCATGAGGTACACTTTAGCTCCTTTATGACTCTCCTGTCAGCCAAACATGGACAGCTCCTATGCAGAAGTAGGATTCATTTCCTTCTGTGAATTACAGTTTATGTTTGCGAAATTATGTTTTCCCCATGAGACAGGGGCTTGCTTTTCCTGATCCCTTTAAGATACAACAGATAAGATCCAGGATATAATACTGTCAAAACACATGACAACCTAGCGGAAAAGAAAACAGCTGATCTTTTCTCACACTCTGTATAAAGTTAAACGTGCTACTTATTAAATGTGTGTATTCTTATATATACAACACATCCTTTATAGTGTTATCCTTAGTTCATTTCAGCTTCCTTATTTTGCTTTCCCGGTTCAGCAGTCTGTGTGTATGTTATCTGTTGTATTTGGAGAGCTACTTGAAGCCTGAGTTATCTTTGGATGCAGTCCTGGCTCTGAGGTTCCTCAGGGAGAAGCTGGGAGCAGCAAGATGCAGGAGGAAAGTCTCCCAGGGTGCTGGACAGCACCAATGGGGAGCCCCAGCTCCAGGTCAGCCACAGAATCACCAGGAGAAACAAAGGACACTCTGCACTGTGCTGTGTCTCCAAACTGGGCTGTTCCCGAGGTTAGATGCATTCGGTACATTTTGACTTACAACATCTTTACCTTACGAATGGGTTTCTCCGGATGGTTCTCCATTGCAAGTTGAGAAACGTCTATATCTATTTGGTGCCTTGGAGAGAGAGATGACGAGGGACAGGAGATGGGAAGCAAACCTTGGATCAACAAGCTCTCCTTTATTCTGCGGTGAAGCCAATCTATCAGGCACAGGAGAGCTCATTTCCTGGGTACGGAGATGGCCTCGGGTTATAGAAGGAGCCTGGGTTTTATAGTTTACAAATAAGGGTGAATTAATCATTGGAGACTGCGGACGTGCATTTGGACAGTCCGGGACCTAGTTGTGCAGGTCAAAATTTTAACTCAAGGAGGCGGTTATAAAAAGTTCGAAACTCCTTATCACTGGGAAAAGCTCCCAACTTATCCTCCTTGCTCTGGGACTCATTGTTACCTAGAGCTTCCCTGTTTGCTTTTCTCCTTCCAGGACTCCTCTCCAATGGGACAGGGTCAAAGTCCAGGGCCCAGCATTTCAGTATTGGCCTCCTCCTTTCAGGACCCATTGGGGTTGGGAAGGGATAAATGTTTGCTTTTGGTGGAGATGCTGGGGATGAACCCCACCCGAGCCACACGGTCCATCTGTTTTTCTTGGGGATCTATCTTATAGGAATAGTATTTTCTATAACCCTTCAGAGGTCATCCTTCTCAGCTGTTTTTACCATGTGAGTACATTCTGCATTCAGGAAACAGGTGCGATTGACTGTCCTGCACTGGGGGACATCAAAAGTGGTCCCCAAACCAGCAGCAGCAGCTTCCTCTGGAGCTCTCTAGAAATATAGCACACACACACCCCACCCACTCAATATGTGCTTTTCAATCAGATCCCCAAGTGGTTTGTGGCATGGACCACCCTGTAGGGCCATACCGAATTCTTCATTATGGAGAATCTCTTCATAATGACTTCAGTGTGAAGAAAAAAAAAATAGATATATATATATGTATGTATATATGTGTATATATATATAAAATATAAATTTTTATATATATAAAATATATATATAATACACATACATATATATATATGTATGTATATATGTATATATATTTTTTTTGAACGGTGCTGCTAGTTGAAGCCAGGGCCTTACACATGCTAGGCAAGCCCTTTAATACTGAGCCATATTCTCAGTCAATGACGTTTAATTTTTAAACCCCCACCCCCAAACACATGCATAGAGGGCTTAAAGAAACTCCTTAGAAAATAATCAAATGCATGTTGGAGTTCCTAACAAGAAAACAAAACTTCTGATCGCAGCCTAATAGCCTTCACTAATGATGGGGACAGATAGCATGGCTTCTAAACCCCCCATAACCATTGTACACTAGAGGGGCACTGTTGTAAAAGGCATTTGCAGAGGGAGGGTGAATACTTCAACCTGAGCCTACATTCCAATCCCTGCTTTCTCCCTGGGAGTCTCTGGGACTGCGAGGATCCTGCATCTGAAGAGCTCAGTAGGAGCTTTGTTGACAAAGCTTTGTTCTAGGGCTGGAAGCTCCGGTCTCCTTTCATCCTGTGGCTCCCCTCCCCTCCTCTTCCTCTCTCTGTGCTAGTGCTACCTCTAACAAGTGACTTGCAAAATTGCTTCTGATTAAACCTGGTTTAGATTCTGTGTGTATAGCTAGAGTTGCGAAATGCCACCTCAGGTCCTCGTAGGAATTCCAAAGGAGAACGAAAATTTCCAAATTATTTTGTTGTGGGCATGTACAAATGTGTAACAATGAATTCCACTATTATGTATAGTTATCATGTATTAATAATTTTTTTTAAAAAGAAATATTTTAAAGGGCATGTGCTAGGAGTCCAACATTAAAGAACCATTAGCTGCTCAACATAAAAACTGTCTCCATATTTCAGAACTTCCCGTAGAACTAGCCACAAGCTCTCAACTGGGTAACGCTAGCTACTTTATCAACCCATCTCCTGT
Source organism: Xerus rutilus (assembly GCA_028644305.1). Classification (NCBI taxonomy): domain Eukaryota; kingdom Metazoa; phylum Chordata; class Mammalia; order Rodentia; family Sciuridae; genus Xerus; species Xerus rutilus. The sequence goes on along the minus strand of CM053417.1, from coordinate 118,983,909 downwards.
TTCTGTCAATCACCCTGCAAAGTAGACTAAGCAATATTTCTTATGGCAATAAGGAAAAGAAGCTTCAAAGAAGTTAAGTATCTTGCTGTAGGTCAGACATCTGAAAAGGTTCGGGGCAGAGAATGGAACCTCAGTCTTGCGTTCTCAAAAAGCAAAATATAATATATTATTATATTTTCCTATATATTTTTTTAAAAGTCCTCATATTGTAGTTAAGTAATCAAACCCATAACCTGAATGGGTAATTAATATAAAAGTAAAATACAATAATGAGTGTACAAATAAAGGAAAATTATCCTAGCAACCACCAGAAAAGAAAACAAACAAAAAACCTTAACAAGAAAGCTCCAACCAATGCAGAACAAGGAACTTTCTAAGCTTCTTCAGCTCAGAAATCAATCCAGAGTGGCTATAGTATGTCCTTGCCAACCAGTCCCCTCCAGAATGTCAGGTTTTTTCCTTTATCGCAGGTGTCCCTAGGTTCTGATTGGCTAGGTGCAGGCTAGCATCACATCCTACCCAGCCAGGGTATGATGGTGCACATCTGTGATCGCAGGGACTCTGGAGGCAGAAGCAGGAGGATTGAAAGTTGGAGGCCAGCCTCAGCAACATAGTGAGGCCCTAAGCAACTTAGTGAGACCCTATCTCAAAATAAAAAATAAAAAGAGCTGAGGATGAGCCAGGGGCGGTGGCACACGCCTGTAATCCCACCACTGTGGGAGGCTGAGACAGGAAGATCGTGAGTTCAAAGCCAGCCTCAGCAACCGCGAGGCGCTAAGCAACTCTTTGAGACCCTGTCTCTACATAAAACACAAAATAGGGCTGGGATGTGGCTCAGTGGTCAAGTGCCGCTGAGTTCAATTCCCAATAAAAAAATTAAAAAAAGAGCTGAGGCTGTGGCTCAGTAGTTAAGCGCCTATAGGTTCAATCCCTGGTCCAAAGAAAAAGCCAGCTCTTACACTGAGGTTTCCTTCTGATTTTCAGATTTTCTCTCCCCCACCAAATATTTTGAAGCAATCAATTTGTAAGAACTTGGGATCTGGGCAAGGAACAGGATGACCAAACACATGGAAATAAATAGCAGAGTAAATTGACATAGCAAAATTCACAGATTCTCAATCTTTTTAAGGACCTCGGATAGTTGAAATTTTGAGAATATTAAGGGTAATGGGATGCGTGCCTATATGTACATGTGGATGTGTAATATATGTTCACATGCACATTTATTTTAGAAGTAAATAGTAGCTTGATGTGGTGACTTTAAGAAACCTAAAAGGGCATGCCTTCATCCGTAATTTAAATATACTTATGTTCCAATACTATGTTATATATCACATACAATTCTTTATATAATATATATAAATTAATGTGTGTGCTTTTAAGAAAAATTAAGAAAAACGTATGCAAACTAAATGTATTTAATTTATATATGGTGTGTATATATACTACGCACATTAGTAATATATATAACTATATATCATATGCTAATAAGTATATGACATATATTAAAGTATGAGTATATATTATATATACTCATAATTAAGTATGAGTATATATTATATATAAATGCACATTTATGTGGTATATATATAGCAGAAATTTAGATATATCTTATATGTACATTTAATATATATTATGTATTTATAAATATATACACCACATTACCAGATATATATGTTCCTCAACTATGATGGGATTATATCTCTGGTCAATTGAAAATGTCTTCAGTTGGAAATGCATTTACAGCATTGAACCTGCCAAATGCTCACAGGCTGTCCTAGACTATTTTGGGGGAGGGAGGTACTAGGGATTTGAACCCAGGGGTACTTAACCACTGAGCCACATTGCCAGACCTCCTTTTTTTTTTTTTTTTTTTTTTTGATGGGGGTATCAGGGCTTGAACTCAGGGGCATTCGGCCACTGAGCCACATCCCCAATCCTATTTTGTATCTTATTTAGACACAGGGTCTCACTGAGTTGCTTACAGCCTCGCTTTTGCTGAGACTGACCTCTAACTTAGGATCCTCCTCCCTTACCCTCCTGCACTGCTGGGATTATAGGCATGTGCCACTGCACCTGGCTATCTAGCCTATTTTAACTATGCTGACGCCACATACATCAGCCTCTTGCAGGGTGTGGTTGCCTTCCCCTTGTGGTCCCTGGGGTGATCAGTCTCACACAGCATATCACTAGCCCAGGAATAAGATCACCATCCGGCTTTGGGGGTATGGTTTCTACTGAATGTCTTTTACTTTCACATCACTGTACAGTAAGAAAAAAAACCCAAGTCCAACCATCCCAAGTCAAGGGGCTACTTGGATATAGATACATGTGTGTGGTTATTTAAGAAACTTAAAACTTTGCATCTAAGGTATGTGTGTGCATATGTATATATTTAAATGTAATTGCATTGGCTGGATAATAGGTAAAATGGAATAATAGGTAAAAGAAGTATATGCATCAGACAGGTCCATTGTGTGTATTTTTGTTCTCTTGTGGGCACATTTCAATTGGATCTATTTGTTGACTGCTGTGGTATTAATGTATAAAGAATAACATTTAAGAAGCGTGTATTTCAGCTCGATTTCCTAGGGCTATTTAAACTACTCTGGAAAAACCTTAGAGGCAATTAATTTCCCTGCCTCCTTCCTCTTGGAGTAAACTACGAGGCTATTTAAAGAAAGGTAATTTACTAGGACTTAGTTTTTGCTTTAGTAATAAAGCTATAACTTCAAACGGCAGAATGCAATATATCAGGAAGAAAACCATCACTAGGCCTGTATAGAAGAACAGGAACCGAATGATAATTAAAACTCATGATAATCCGAAACACCTACACTGAGAGGACTCAGAATTTTCCAACTTCCTTTTTTTTTTTTTGTTACTGGGGATTGAACTCAGGGATACTTGACCACTGAGCCACATCCCCAGCCCTATTTTGTGTTTTATTTAGAAACAGGGTCTCACTGAGTTGCTTAGGGCCTCACTTTTGCTGAGGCTGGCTTTGAACTCACAATCCTCCTATCTCAGCCTCCCAAAGTGCTGGGATGACAGGCGTGCGCCACCGCGCCCGGCTGCTAACTTTCTTTTTTTGATGTGCCCTCTCCCATGTCCCAAGTCACACATGCAGGCAGGCTTCTAGGAGGGGCTTCCATGTGTTTCTCCCTGTGCCACCTTATAACCTTCATTTCAATAGCTGAGGAGGGTCTCAAGACCAGAGACAGGACACTCGAGAAGCTGTGTTAGCTTTCTACCACTATAACAAATGCCCGAGGCAATGCAGTTATAAAGAAAAAAGGTCCATTCTGGCTCACAGTTTTGGAGCTTCCTGTCCACACTCCATTGACACTATTGCTTGGGATCTGTGGCAAGTGAGCAGATGGTGATAGGAGCATGGAGTGGAGGAATATTTCCCACCTCAGGGCCAGGGAGCAAAAGAGAGGAAGAGACCGAGGTCTGGCAGTATCCTTCAAGGGCCTGGCTCCAATAACCAAAAGACTTCCTACCGCTTAAATTTTCCACCACCCCATGGCAATACCTCAGTGACCAAGCCTTTAACAAGTGGGCATTTAGAGGGACCCTCAAGACCCAAACTATAGCAGATGCTTTAACCTTTTTGGAATTCAGGGACATGGTAAATGGCTTGTAGAGCAGCTGAGTCCAGGCGAGGGGAATACAGTTCTTTTTTTTTTTTCTTTGGTACTGGTGATTGAACTCAGGGGCACTTGACCACTGAGCCACATCCCCAGCCCTATTTTGTGTTTTATGTAGAGACAGGGTCTCACTGAGTTGCTTAGCACCTTGCCGTTGCTGAGGCTGGCTTTGAACTCGCGATCCTCCTGCCTCAGCCTCCCAAAGTGCTGGGATTACAGGGTCATGCCACCGCGCCTGGCTGGACACAGTTCTTTGATGCTGACTCTGTGCCCACGCACATGGTCTAATGTGGGAGGTTGTACATTGTATGCTGGGGGCTCTGAGCTGCTCCTTCCTCCATGGCTGAGAGAAGACGCTTCAGTGAGCTCCTCACTGCTTTATCCCAATCAGCTTGGTTTGTGGGGAGCTGTTGGTCCCTTGCCTTAGGGCCCTAATTACCAAGCCTCAGTCTTTGCTCATGCATTGGCTGTGTGTCTTGCAGAGTGAGTCTTTGCTTGCTAAACTCTGGATGTCAGCATGGAGCTCTCATTCAGTGGGACTCTGGGATCTTCTATCAGCAGTCTCTACGTTGGGCTGTTTCTAGGTGACTTTTGAGGAGGTCATGACCAGGGCTCACTAGTAGGTTCCTTAGTGGTGATCCGGGCAGTCAAAGGAATGTCAATCATCAACCAGCTTCAACCCTGAGCCAGTCCATGAAGCACCTGTGAGGATTCATGGAACAAAGTCCCTGGAACATTTTTCCTATAAAGTGAAATCTTTTCCCTTTGGGGCTATTAACATGGCTAAAAAGCATCTACTTCTCTGCCAGGCACAAAGGTCTGGATGATTATCTATGATCAATAATGGTGCCTGCAGCATCTTCTCCTGCCTGTCCCACAGAAAGGACGCTGGTGCTCCAGGAGATGCAAGCATATTCTGGAGCCCATGGAGCCAGGCAGTAGCAGAATCGGATCAGAAACATCTGACTCCAGATTCCAGAAGGAGACGACTCCTTCTGAGAGAGTATTTCTCAGAACAGGAGGCTAAACGGACCACTTCATCAGCTGAGGGGCAAAGAAATGGTGTCTTCGAGGAGTGTCTCAGGTAGGTGACCAGGATCCCTGCAGAACTCTGGCCTCCCAGCAAGGGTATTTCTAAAGAGAGGAGAAGTCTGTGAGCAGGTTTCTGCACCACCGAAGCTCTGCCCCACCTCTCTCTTGACCTCAGATCACTGAGGTGACTCCAGTGAGACTCCTTAGGGAGGTTCATATCTGATTGCGCATTTCGGGAGGGCAGAAGGTACCTCACTGCTGTCCTGATTTGTCGATGGTGGAGGATGCCAAGCAGGGCAATGTGTTAGCACAGACTTCATTTCCAGCATTTCTCAAACAAGTGCATGATCAGAAGACCTCCAAGAGCAGCTGGGGACCAACAGGGAGGAAGATTTGCGGTCCTTTGGTCTTCTGCTTAACGGAAACTCTTGGAAGGCTCCGGGGTGGCAGTCCATACATGTAATCCCAGCAACTGCAGAGGCTAAGGCAGGAGGTTCACAAATTTAAGGCCAGCCTGGGCAGCATAGGGAGACTCTTGTCTCCAAATGAAATAAAAAAGAGGTAGGAGTTGGCTCAGCGTTTGCTTTGTATGTGTGAGGCCATGGCTTCCATGCCTATTCCGAAAATAAAACAAAAATAATAATAATAAAAGCATTTTTGAGAGGACGAAGGAGAGAGGCCTCCTATGGAGAAGGATAACAGATAAATGACCAACCTGGACACTGCCATCAGCACCCAGGACCAACCCAACCATGCTTTTGCTGAAGGTGGGCTGGGGAGAAAAAGAAGACATCTTACCCCGAAATTAAAACTGCAGACATTTAATATTTCAAGAAACGCTTCAGTTGGAGCTCGAACACATTCAGCACCTGGAAATAGCATCCCAGAAGCTGAGATTGTGACCACTAGCTGGCAGAAACCATTGCTGCAAGGGTTGTGTTTCATAGAGACCCTGGGAAACGGAACATCGCCTTCTGGTGATACCACCAGGGGATGTCAGAGTCACATTTCTGTTCAAGGATGTGGCGGGTTTCCTTGTCTTCGGATATCTCCTTGCTATTATGAATGGAAAACAAGCCAGGCGCGGTGGCTCAAGCCTGTAATCCCAGCACTTTGGGAGGCTGAGATAGGAGAATCGCGAGTTCAAAGCCAGCCTCAGCAATGGTGAGGCCCTAAGCAACTCAGTGAGACCCTGTCTCTACATAAAACACAAAATAGGGCTGAGAGTGTGGCTCAGTGGTCGAAGGACCCTGAGTTCAATCTCTAGTACCAAAAAAAAAAAATGGAAAATTGGTTAACATCAGCCAAATCACGTACATTATGTTCATGCCTACCAGTGGCACACACGGTAATAAAGGGGATTGGGGAATGACCTGAAGGGAACAATAGAATACAATAAATGGAAGCAAAATATTGCAAGCTATATTCTGAGGTTATGATTTTGCAGAGGTGTGGGTTTGGAAGACTGTCTGGGGATTTCGTCAGCATTGCCAGGGCACCTCCCAGCCTTTGCACCCAAGAAGCAGCTTGGTGACATCCTCGGCTGTTTCCTCACTGGGGTGTGTGGAAGAAGAGAATGAATTCCTCGGGGCTGTTTGGACGGCGTCCTGTGCAAACTCCTCCCAGCTCTTGCCACCGCGAGTCTTTCTTGCTGGAGAACAAACCACGACCCTGTGTCCACACACCTGTCCTCTTGGTGGACACAGGCTGTTTTCTCGCAGAGAAGTGCAGACTGCAGGGCGCTGTGGAAATGCTGTCAGGGACATTGAGTCCCTGTTTACTTCTCCCAAGGTCAGGGAGTCAGTAGGTAAATGAGGACTGCAGGGAGGTATTTGGAGTTGGTACACACAGTGCACCTTATCTCTGACTGATACCAGAAACACGTGGGGCATGGGGCTGGGCCAGGTGGGGAGACGCATGCAGCTAAATAACTTTTTTATGATCGATGGATGGATCCGTGACCCAGCGATGACTTTTTCTCCAGGGAGGGTCTGATATAACTGCCCAGGTTGTGCAGTAGATATTCACACATGGTGGTGAGCTGCTGGCCGGGGCACTGTCCAGTGTGATGATGTGACAGTTTGCCAGGGATCTTGGAAAGACAGATCCAGAAGACTCCGGGAGCTGCCCTGTCAGAAAGCCAGACAGCCACTGGTAAGTTGGATTCCTATCATTATTATTGGCTTCTCTGTCACAGAGATATTGAGATATGATAGGAAAAAAGGCGTCTGAGATATTGACTTTTCTGTACAGCTTCCAGGGAAGCCTAAAGTCTTTTATTTCCTTACCATTTTTGGTTTTTTTGTGTTTTTTTTTGCAACGGCTAAATAGTAGTTGGGAGAAAAATTAATAAAAGAAATGGAAGAATGAGTTTCAACTGTCTTCATGGGGCTAGGGAAAAGTTGGATATTTTTATCTGTAGTGTTAAAGGAAATCACTGGGGAAAAGAAAGAAGGAAAAAAAATCTACAACGATATATCTACTAGTTCTTTCCCTCTGAAACAAGGTGGTCTTTAGAAAGAAGAAAGCCATCGCCAAGTGCTCTTTCTGGATTAAAGCAAAAGTTAGAAAATATGGGATTGGTAAAATAGAGTAATGAGCTCAGGGGAAAGAAACATATAAGACAAGGAACAAATAAATAGGTGCATTTGTTCTATAGCTTATACAAAGAGAAAACAACTTGATTAACCTTATGTATTAAGTGTAAGAACTAAGCCAGGCATGGTGGCGCACGCCTGTAATCCCAGTACTGTGGGAGGCTGAGGCAGGAGGATTGCGAGTTCAAAGCCAGCCTCAGCAATGGTGAGGCCCTAAGCAACTCAGTGAGACCCTGTCTCTACATAAAACACAAAATAGGGCTGGGGAGGTGGGTCAGTGGTCGAGTGCCCCTGAGTTCAATCCCTAGTACCAAAAAAAAAAATTAAAGATGCAGATTCCAAACTTACTGTAAACAACCTGAATCTTTATCCTAAAGAAATGTGAAAAAGAATGGAACTTTCTCTTTGATTAAGAGGCATACACATAAATTGCTGGATGTATACCCAGGACCAGGGAGACAAGTGTTTGTGAACAGGCTGTGTTGGTTTTCTTGAAGAATGTGGTCTCTCTGATCCTCATTCTGTTGTTTAGGTCTGTGTTTCCCTTTCGATCACCTCTATAAAAGGACTCAGTTTACTGAGGAATGAGTATGTGGCTTAGGAATTAGCTCGTATTCTGGACATTTGTATGAATTCCGTGAGACAGGTTAACCCTTGCAAGGCATTCTGAACATGAATTATGAACCCACCGAACGTATATTTTTCTCCAAAGAGGGATGCTGAGACTTTCCTGTACGTGGCCCCTTATAGATTAGGCCATCTGGATTACATAGCAGAGCTATGAGTCCACAATGAGTTAAGATGTGTCTGCTTTGTGCACCTGTGACATCGTATTTGGGTCTGAACAGATTTCATGCACTTCCCAATTTTACCCTCTGTGTGACATCGGTTAGAATGTCCCTATATTCACTTATAATGAATGACCCTATATTCACTTATAATGAATGACCCTATATTCACTTATAATGTGAATATAATATAATCTTATAATGACTTATAAGAATGACCCTATATTCACTTATAATGTGATCGTGACATGCCAGCTGATAACATCAGGATTCAGAAATCTATAGATACGACTTCTATTTTCACCAAAAGCCTCAATGGTAAAGGTCAGGCATCCCTTTAAAACTCAACGACAGTGAGGACTTAAAAGTTTGCAGGCAAGCTGGGCACAGGGGTGCACGCCTGTCATTGTAGCACCTCAGGAGGCTAAGGCAGGAGGATTTCTCATTGGAGGCCAGCCTCAGAAACTTAGCAAGGCCATAAGCAACTTAGCGGGACCCTGTCTCTCAAAATAAAATATGAAAAAGGGCCGGGGATGTGGCTGTGTGGTTAAGCACCCCTGGGTTGAATCTGTGGTACCAAAAAGAAAAGTTTTCAGGGCAGCAACTTTTTTCCCCTTACTATGTATCATTATAATGCTGTAGTGAAAGCATAATGTAAAAAATAATGTGAATGCTTTTCCACATGGGCACTTTGTGCCAGATTACATGAAAAAACAAACCAAGACTTTTCAGAGTGCATGATATAGTTCCACGGCAGGGTAGAGGCCGAGCGTGGAGGAGATGTTGGCTTCCATCCCTCGAGAAAGAAAGAGAGAGAAAGAAAAACAATGCTCTGTACAGATTTGTTTCTCATCCTGTCTTCTTCTTACCATCCCAGCCTTGTTTGGAATTAACCCTTGCAAAACCTGGGCACTGAGTCAGGGAAGGCTTCCCTTGGGCCCCTGGGGTGTAAGTAAGAGGATGCAAGGTGTCACAACAGATGCCCTCCCGTGCTGTCTAAAGGAAACAACAACAACAACAAGTGCTAATGTCAATAATAGTCAGATGCTGATTGTAAGACAGAAGTGGATGGCAGGCAGGGGCTTGCCCCCCAGATAATTAGGAGCTGCTCCCTGGACGGTGGAGTCTGCTGGGAAGTCTGCAGACCCCGGGTCCCAGATTTCTGATGTGGAGATGGACAGGAGGCTCTTTTGCAGAGGATTGGTCCGGGGCAGGGTTCTGCACTGCCCAGGAGGTACTGATCTTGGAGCCGAATAGCTCCCTGTGCAGGTGGGGTTTGGAGCCGGGTCGCTGCAGCCCACCCACTGGGTACCCCCCCGTCTGCCCTTGCTTTTCTTTGGTCGTAGCTTCAGAATTTGTCTCCAGAGGTTGCCACGTATTTCTTGGGATGCCAGGCAAAACGGGCCCTGTTTAGACGCCTGGATTGGAGGTGGACTAGAAGCGGCAGCAGCTCTCGGGGAAAAGGCAGGAAGAGGCAGGAGGTTCCCCCCGCCCAGGGTCAGAGCCAGTTCGCCCTGGGTCATTAGGCAGGGATTCCCACGGGCGCTTCTGGGCCTCCTCTTCTGCCTGGGAGGAAACATTGCCAATATCTCCATGCAGGTCACTCACCTGCCCGAGCTCCTGTTGGGCTCTGAGGCTGGCTTTTTCTGTCTGGGATACCTTGCTCCGTGGCAACGGCAAGTGTTCCTAACCCACGACCCAGGGTTGGAACAAACCATGTGAGACAGATAACGTTGAACAGGGTTTCTTCATGCCACCAAACGCAGATGTCTGTTTTATTTCACTGCTGAGCTTTTAAGAGGGGGTTCATGCCGATCTCCTGGACTTTCCGAGAGCATAATATATTGCATAAGATAGTCACCCCTATCTTCCATATTAAAAAAAAAAAATCTGAATTCTAGAATCCATTTGGCTCCAAACATTTCCATTTCAACACCGTGGACTTGGGATTGTTATTGCGAGAGTAAAACTGTGTTTTTAGCCTCCTGGGGTTTGGTGTTTTGTTTGGGTTTGGTTTCCTTTGGGGATTTTTCAGCACCAAGGATTGAACCCAGGGGCGCTTGACCACTGAGCCACATCCCCAACTCTTTTGATATGTTTTTTATTTAGAGACAGGGTGTCACGGAATTGCCTAGTGCCTCACTTTTGCTGAGGCTGGCCTCCAACTTGTGATCCTCCTGCCTCAGCCTACAGAGCCGCTGGGGTTACAGGTGTGTGCACTTGGCCCCACTGGGGTTTTGAGCATCAAACAATAATTGTTACTTGTCCCCTCGCCACCCGTTTATGCCACCTGCTCTGCTCAGGTGCAGCTTCCATGACTTAAAAGTGTATTATTTTTTCGCAATATTTTACCTTTTCAATATCAGGAGAATGCTCAGGAACTGAAGCTCATCCAGAAAAGCTGGCCTTTTGGCGTCCCTGTCTATTTAAGCAACTTGGGGTGGCCCAAGGTCACCTGGGTATGGGGACCAAAACGTCTCCTGTTGAGAAATACCGAGTTAGACCATTGTCACTGTTTTCGGAGTCCTCTTTCTGTAACTTTGTGCATCATCTTATATTTCTGCAGAAAGCAATTTCTGTTTTGCTTCATTTAATTTTTCTCTTTTCTCCGTCGAACCCTGTGAGGTGTGGGATTCCTGAGTCCCATTCTGTAGGTTGGAGAAGTAACCCTGAGCATCTCTAGATGGTGTCAGGGATTTTGCAAAGTCATTGGCTTTCCTATGACAGACTGGGTCATATCAAATGATCTCCATATCACAAGGCAGAGTCACCACTGTCAGCAATATGGAAAGGATTCCAGGAACTTCGAATTGCAAATGAGTCCCAGTGACTGAGGAGCTCATGCATGTCCGAGTTCTGCGTCCTGGCACCTAGATGACACAGGTCTTGTGACTCAACAGGCATTAGCTGCCGGTGGCACAGAGCCAGGGCAGACTTGCCCAAGCACTGGAAGGGATTGTTCAGTTGTAAAAGTGAGAAGCTCTCAGAATGGAAGATCCCTTAGTGACAAATGATGTCCTTGAAGAGAGGCTGAGAATTCTTTGTAAGTCTGAGGGTCACGACATGTAGCTACAACCCCGTGGCTACTGCACAAAGCCTCCGTGTATCTGAAAACACTTGGGTTTGCATTCTTGTTAGGTTTTGTGGACTTAATATGTTATATACAGGCGGGTGCAGTGGTGCACATCTGTGATCCCGGCGGCATGGGAGGCTGAGGCAGGAGGATCACAAATCTGAGACCGGCCTCAGCAACGTAGCGAGGCCTTAAACAACACAGTGAGAATTTGTCTCAAATTTTTTTTAAAAAATTTTAAAAGAGGGTTGGGGATGTGGCTCAATAGTTTAGCTCACCTGAGTTCAATCGCTGGAGACTCAATACTGTAGTCATAATCCATTGCCAAATACCAAATTAGCACAGACGTTGGGAGTTGAAACAGCATTCATTGATCAGGAATCCTGGTGTCGTTGAGGTGAGGATCCTCTTCCAAGTTCATTCAAGGTCTTGGCAGAATTGAGTTCCTTATTGTGAGAGATGGAAGCCCTCAGCTTCTGGGGACCACCCCTCAACACAGGCATTTTTTTGTTGTTGTTGTAGATGGACGCAATATATTTTATTTTAATGTAGTGCTGAGGATCAAACCCAGTGCCTCACACATGCTAGGCAAGTGTTTTACCACTGAGGCAAAAGCCCAGTCCCAACGTAGATATTTTTATAGCACAACTGTCTGCTACATCAAGGCCAGCAGGGAAGGATCTCTTGTACTTGGAGTTACTGTTCAAGTACTCGCCCGATTAGGTCAGACCCACCTACCCAGGATCCTGTCCCTTTTGTGATGAGCATATAGTCAGCTGTTCAGGGCCCATAATGTCCCTCTCTTGACAGACACTTGAGTGACTTCCACCTTTAGGCTGTGGTGAATATTAGGCTGTCATCGTGGGTGAATTTACACATTTGAGTCTGTGTTTTCAATGACTTGGGGAACACACCTAATAGTAGAAAATGAGTCCGATGGTAATTCTGTTTGACTTTATAAGAAACTATCCGCGTGTTTTCCACAGCACGTTTTGCTATGTCTTTAACTTTTAAAGTCCGTAACTAGCCAGGCGCGGTGGCGCAAGCCTGTCACCCCAGCACTTAGGGAGGCTGAGGCAGGAGGATCGCGACTTCAAAGCCAGCCTCAGCAACAGCGAGGGGCTAAGCAACTCAGTGAGACCCTGTCTCTACATAAAACACAAAATAGGGCTGGGGATGCGGCTCAGTGGTCGAGAGCCCCTGAGTTCAATCTCTGGCACCCAAAAAAAAAGAAAAAAAACAATCTGCAGATATGGAAGGCTGATTCTTCCAATCCCCAGAGCTTCCTTATTAACACACCTGCATTCACACGACAAATGATGAGATTTGGGATTTTCTTAGCTGTCATACCATGGAAGTGGCTAAGTGACTAATTACAGGTTATTTTCCAGAAAAAAAAAAAAAGTGCTCCTGGATACTGCCCAGGTATTAATAGGAGGGGAAGCATACCCTGGTGCCCAGGTGTCTCAGGATCTGTGTGGCACCGCATTCTGTATTCCATTAGGGATCAGTAAGGGAAGGTGCAGCCTTTTTTCAAGAACTAAGGACATCTCGCAGATTCCCGGCTGCTCTGGAGCACACCGACCACCAAAGGATTTCTTGGAGTCTCATTATTTTCCCTAGTTTCCAAGGTGACCCTTGGAGAGACCAAGGTCATTGTGGCCCTGATGTAAGCACACATTAGCAGCCTTAGGAATCATCCCTGTGGCTTTCTTTGACTTCTTCGACTTCCCCATCAGAATAACCACTTTTTAATCCACCAGTTTGCCCATATTGGTGTCTTGTGGATGTACTCGATGGAGAGATTGACACTGGTGAAGGACAGTCCGCTGTCTTTCCCCATCCCTTCCCTTTATCCCCCTTTATCTACTCTTCTGATCTTCCTTCTGATATCTTACCAGCTTTGTATTTCATTGTTTTTCTTTCAGTGATTTTGATGGAAACCCCATTTCTAACTTCTGAGGTTTTTTTTTTCCATTTCATTTAATTTGCCCACTTTTACAATTCATTGCCTTTTATTAAATTACTGAGCTGCCTCATCATCACCCTCAGTCAGTTTTAAAAAACGTTTGTTACCCCGTGAGACCCTGACGCCCAGGACTATGAATCTCTGTCCCCATGACCCACTTCAGTATATCTGAATGACCTGATGTTTTTGTGTTCCCTTGTCTTTCTCTGAACCCTGGACATGTAAATATTTTCATTTGCTCTCCGGGGTGGTGATGATCACCAGCAGGCATCCCTGGTACCCTGTGACCCTGTGACTAATGTTCTCAAAGGGCCCAGAACTCAGTAGCTGAGCCACAGGGAAACGCTGTGTCCATGATCTGTCCATCTCTGTGCATGTCTCCGTTATCCACCTTAGCACCGGATCATCTAAGATCTCTCCCCTGCGATTGTGTCTTTATCTCCCCACCTCGAATTATGGGTATTTTCTAAGACTTGGCTCTGGCATTCTTTCCTGCACATAGAGCCTCAGGATGATTTATTATAACCGAGTCTGCGCCTGTTATTATTTCTGTATCGCGGGCTGCTGCCATTTGAACACATGTTTGATTTTTCCAAAAGACACAGTTAAGGGAAAGGGTACTTGGAATGTATGGATGTTGGCCAATGATATCATCATTAAAAGAGTTGGAAATCCGGCTGTGCGAGCATGCAGGGTCTTATTTGGTAAGGATTTTTAACAGAGAGAGGAAATCCAAAGCCATCTGATCTGATCGGGAAGATGCGGTGGCCCCAGGTCTTGCTGCACAGGGTAGGCAGTGGGCTCTTAGTCTGCAGAGAAGTGATTGACACACAGACCTGAGCCCTTGGTGATGCCCCAGGCATCTGCTGCAGATCACGCCCAACTCAACTGAAAGCTTCATAGCTGATGAGCTCTTTTCTTTCTGGAGATTTCATCACTGTGCAGGTAGAATATTGGTCTGTAACGGAAGGCCTTAAATAAGAGGATGTACCAGCCAAAGGATCCAGGCGGTAGGGCTTTTAAATCTGAAGTAGTACAGGATCAGCCTCGTTCAGTGTGTGTTCTGGGGCTTGGCAAAATAGACTATCATGTTGTTCATAAAAGAATATAGATATTATCTCCTGATCAGGGACTCTGAGAAACGAATGGCCGAAGGGCTAGGGTGTATCCTAAAGGAGTTTTCCTGGCAGTCAAACGGGAAGGAAAAAAAAAATGACATGATAATAGATGATACAGGCTGAATTTCCTTTATCTGAACTACTTGCAACTGGAAGTATTTTAGATTTTGGATTTAAAACAAGGGAATATTTTTGGAAGGCAAAATGAGATAGGGAAGGGATGGAACCCAACTCTAAGCAAGACATTTATTTACATTTCATATGTACCTCGTATACATTGCCTGTAGATAATTTTGTACAGCAATTTTTGCAGCAAAATTACTAAAGTTTCGTGGTGTCCTCTGGCTCCATGGCTACAGCCTGTCAACCTGTTCTTAGGACTATTTAAACTCTCTAGCAATTAGAAAAAATGCAGATTAAAACTACACTGAGATTCCATCTCACTCCAGTCAGAATGGCAGTCATCAAGAATACAATAACAGGGGCTGGGGTTATGGCGCCTAGCATGCGGGAGGCACTGGGTTCGAACCTCAGCACCACATAAAAATAAAAAATAAAGCTATTGTGTCCACCTACAACTAAAAAATAAATATTTAAAAAAAAAAAAAAAGAATACAATAACAATAAGTGCTGCTGAGGATGTGGGGAAATATGTTCACGCCAACATTGCTGGTGGGACTGCAAATTGGTGCAACCATTCTGGAAAGCAGTCTGGAGATTCCTCAGAAAACTAGGACTGGAACCACCATTTGACCCAGCTATTCCACTCCTTGGTTTATACCCAAAGGGCTGAAAATCAGCATACTACGGTAATGCAGCCACATCAAAGTTTATAGCTGTTCAATGCACAATAGACAAGCTATGGAAACTTCAAGCTAAGTGCCCTTCAACAGATGAATGGATAAAGAAAATGTACATATACACAATGGAATATTACTCAGCCATGAAGAAGAATGACATGATGGCATCTGCAGGTAAATGGATGGATATGGAGACTATCATGCTAAGAGAAATAAGCCAATCCCCAAAAACCAAAGGCCAAATATTCTCTCTGATATGTGGATGCTAACACATGATAAGGGACAGGGAGGAAGAATGGAAGTTCATTGGATTAGACAAAGGGCAGTGAAGGGAAGGGAAGGGAAGGGAGATGAGAATAGGAAAGACAGTGGATTGAATTGGACAGAACTTTCCTATGTTCATACATGAATACATGACCTCTGTAACTCCACGTCAGGTACAACCCCAAGAATGGGAAGTTACATTCCATGTACGTATGATATGTCAAAATACACTGCACTGTCATGTATATATCTAAAAAATCCAAATAAATAAAAAAATTAAATGTTAAAAGAAACAGTGTGCTGTTTGGATTCATGCAAAAAGAAGCTTAGGCTACCACCGCCCATTTTGTGGTGGAAACGCATGACTTTCTGTGTTCCTACCAAACTCATCCTTGGTCCACTTGGCCAATAGCGTATCCGTATCAACATTTCAGATGGTCACTGAGACATCCCCAAGAGATTTCCAGTCCCGGGCAAGATCTGAGTTGGGAGCCACTGTGGGAGGGGTGACTTTAGTATAAAGCCAAAGAAGACTGATTCTCAAAGAAATGCAGGTTAAGAAGCCAATTGGTGGGGCTGGGATTGTAGCTCAGCGGTAGAGCGCTTGCCTCGCATGCATGAGGCCCTGGGTTCGATCCTCAGCACCACATACAAACCAATAAAAAATAAAGACATTAAAAAAAAAAAAGCCAATTGGTGCTAAGAACAGGGCATTTCAGCTAAGTCAGTTCTGGAACATGGTGCAGAGGGTGTGGCAGGTGTGGACGTGGATTCCCCAAGTGGATTGTGCACCATTAGCAAATCTCTGTGTATCTCTGCGATGAGGTAGACCCCAGCTTGAAAGCTATGGGTGTCCATTATTGGAATTACTACCACCGGTATCTCCTTGAGTTCATTTTCTGCACAACTCTGTTCCAATCCACATTCTGCCTATCTGCAAAGATACCTTTCCCCAGGTGTGTGTTTTCTATTTCTTTAAAAATCAAGCTCATTTCACTCATGGAAACTCTTGGTGCCTTGGGATAGTCTAGGATAATTCTTCATCCCCAGATCCTTAATTTAATCACGTCAGCAGAGTCCCCTTTTGCCATGGAAGGAAACATTACCAGGGTCAGGGTGTCAGGATGGGCACATCTGTTGGGGCCTGAGCCTTTCCGACACATTTGGATTCCACTAACATAATTTGCAGCGTGGACTTTGTCCAAATCTTCTGTGGACATAACACTGTGCCATCTATGTGCCTAAGAGTTAATGGATGACATCGTTTGCTAAAATGATATCAGTGTACAAATAATAATATTGATTTATTTATTACTGAGTAATCCAGCTGCTGTATTTTTCCTAGTATCTTATCCTATATTGATATTAGGTAACAGAGTTCTTTTGCTTTTGGTGAAGAGACGTGACCCAGCTCAGTACATGTAATAAATATAAGGAGAGACGAGGTTGGTTGTTCAGTAAAGAAATTAATTCTATTGACACAATCTATATAAGCAAGATCAGAAGGTTCTTTATCCTAATTGGATATTACTAAAAAAAAAGAATTAAAATAAGTTTTACCCTGTCCTTTCTTTTTTTTTTTTTTTTAAGCTATCTGAGCTCTGGTACTGAGAGGTACCAGCTCTGTTCAATGGTACCATCTTTCAGAGTTTATCATTTACTCATTGAGCTTCACTGGGAGAAAAGATATTTGGCTCTGGGTGCCATGAGGAAATCTCATCTGCCAGCCTCTTTTTGGGGCCATGCATCAGTGTCACAGAGCTGGGGCATCTCTCTGGGAAGCCCATGTTTTGGTTTCCCTCCCCGTGGTCTTGGGTCTTCTCTCTTGGTTGGGTTGCTTGCTCTGTGTGGGCATCTCCTGTGTATGGACACCCTCCAGGGCTGACTGTCTGCCGTATCGTTTCCATTACGAACTCCCTGAAGGGAAGCATTCCCTTTTCCTGCCAAACTTCCCTAGAAAGTCAGCCTGAGACCTTCCTTTCTCTGATGCTTCAACTCTGGTGTCCCCCATGTCCCTTAGATCTCCCTCTGTGGCACAGGAATGCCATCCGGGTCTCAACACGGACTGGTGGCGAAACCCCAGGAAATGTCAGTGTTTCCGCCTGAACAGGCCTGAGATACCTGAGGTCAGTTAGTTACCTGTCTGCTGTCATGACCGGGCACCTCTGAAAGGTTCAGAGGTTTTGCTCCAGGGACTGAGGGATGCAGGGAGTCAGAACAGCGGTGTCCAGGGGGTGAGGGTGGGGTTGGCGGGGTGGGCAGAGGTCAATCAGAGACTAGACAGAGTCCGTTAGACGGGAGCAATCAGCTCAGGAGATCAGTGGCACAAGTCCATGGCTATGTGACCTTGGTATGAGGTACTGTGCTCTTTCCTATATAATTGTGCCTTTGGATTATAATTCCTAATTTTGTTTTGTTTTTAATCCTTGTAGGTAGAACCCTAGCCTCCATATGCTTTTAAGCTCATGGGAACAATATTGAGATCAACTGTCCTGAGGGTTACTTACAGTACGGCTCTGTGTGTGTTTGACAAACGAGAATGCATTTGATTTGGGGGTAGGACAGGGCATAATCACGGAGTAGGTCCCTTATAAAAGCCATCGCCTGAGAGCGTTGGCGAGCTCCATTCATTCCCTCGGCTATCCAGCATTAACGATTTTACACCCAAAGCAAGTCATGATGAATCTGCTTCTCAATCACATTTTTAAATCCACACTCCAAACGCTAACAAGCAGACCTCAGAAGTCCAGCGCCTCTTATCCACCTGTTCCCCGCCTGGAGACCCCGAAACTGGTTCTCTTTGAGGGCATCCTTCACTCAGACATGCCCTGTTCAGAAGTGGGTTGCTTAGTGCCCTGCTCATTTGGGTCGGCAGGTCTTCTGGGTCTGTTGAGTCAAAGCAAATCGACTTTATCCCGTGGTGCGCTGGCAAAGCAAAAGCAGCCTCATGGCATTTTGGAGGCACACAAAAAAGTTTCCTCTTCACGAGCATGACCCCAGGGACCTAAATTCCTTCTTCTAGGGATCTCCTGAAGGTTCCCCCACCTCCAAAGAGTGCCACAGGCTGGGGACCAAATGTGTAATTAACGTGAGCTTCGGGGTGACATTTCAGATCCAAATCATTACACCAGGTCACGATGGAGAGACCAAGCCAACATGTTAAAGGTGCAGAACAGAGATGCTCTCTCAGGGGGCACTCAGGGAAGGAGAGATGTCCTAAGAACATCGTTGCAGCCAAGAAGTGAGTCCGTGAGGACGTCTCAGTGCGCTGGTCCCGACCTCCATGATTAACCGTCCAGTGTTTCATTGGTCATGGCTGAGAGGCCAGTCCCTGTACCTGTGCTTTCCCACCAGATACCTGGCATGTCACGAGCTCAGACCAGGATCGGGGAGAAGCGGTGGGTTTCAGGGTGTTTGATTAGTTGCATCAGCAGCAGTTTAATGTGGGAGGAGGCATTGGTGCTGAAAAGATGATTTTTTTAAAAAAAGGAAATATATATATTTATTTGTACCAGGGATTGAACCCAAGGTTACTCAACCACTGAGCCACATTCCCAGTCCTTTCTTATCTGTTATTTTGAGACAGGGTGTCCTCATGTTCCTTAGTGCCTCGCTGTTGCTGAGGCTGTCTTTGAACTCACAATCCTCCTGCCTCAGCCTCCCAAGCCGCTGGGATTACTGGTATGCACTACCGTGCCTGGCTACAGGTTTGTTTTTTGATTGATACCTGATAATTGTACATATTTATGGGGTACGGTGTGATCATGCAATATATATATACACAATGTGTAGGGACTGAATCAGAGTAATTAGCATTTCCACCCTGAATGTTTATTGTGTCTTTCAGAACGTGGCATGTGAAGTATTCTCTTCCAGGTCTTTGTGAAACATATAAGCCATTATAATCTGTAGCCGTCCCTCTGTTCTATGAGACACTGGAACTTATTCCTCCTACCAGATTTTTTTTTTTTTGAGAGGGTTACTAGAGATTGAATCCAGGGATGCTTAACCACTGAGCCACATCCTCAGCCCTTTTTATCTATTTATACAAGGACTTGGTCTCCTTGAGTTGCTTAGTACCTCCCTTTTGCTGAGGCTGTCTTTGAACTCACAATCCTCCAGCCTCAGCCTCCTAAGCTACTGGGATTACACGTGTGCACCACTGAGCCCGGCCTCCTCCTGACAGATTTTTAATGAAGCATTTGGCTTCCTATAGCTGAAAGTCCAGTATCCAAGGACTCTATCAACTAAGGTTCAAATATATTTGGAAAAAAAAGATTGGTGCCAGAGGGTAGAATATAGTTAGGTCAGTGACGCTTATGTCTCTGCTAAACAAGGACAGATTTTTTTCTTATTGTTATTCCAGAAATGACACAGTTTATAACACGAATTCACAAAGCTTTTACGCCGTCTTAGGTGTTGTAAATAATACAGAAGTTAAGGTATTCAGAAGGATGTGTTTGGGTGATATGCAGTTACCTGCCACTTTACATAAGAGTCCCGATCATGCATATATTTTGATATCTTCTTTTTGTGGGGGAGAGGTGCTGGGGATTGAACTCAGGGGCGCTCGACCACCGAGCCACATCCACAGCCCTATTTTGTGTTTTATTTAGAGACAGGGTCTCACTGAGTTGCTTAGTGCCTCACTTTTGCTGAGGCTGGATTTGAACTCACGATCCTCCCGCCTCAGCCCCTTAATTCTGCTCCAGGGTCTCACACCTCATTTGCTGCTCAAGGGAAAAGATGTGGGGCTTTTGCACACGTGGGTGCCTTGGGTGATGGCTCCATATGGACGTTGTATCCCCAAGTGCCCAAGCCTGTTCTTCCAGAATTCTCTCGACCCTGTGGCCTTTGCCAATGGGTGCTCCTTTTCCAGCAGTGATTCTCATCTGCAGCCGGCTTCCGGCCAGGCCTCTGGTATAGCCTTGGGGCTTTTGCATGGACCACAAATGGGAACAGATTGCAGCATTAGCTCTGACCCTTCCACCCTGAGGTCCTCTCACCCATAATGGTCGAGCAAATGCAGACTACTCTGCAGAGATGGGCAGGATATTGGATGGATATGTGTCCAGAACACACGCACTAAATGCATATAGATTGTGTGAGCTTCCTGGGTTCCGATGACAGATGCTGAGAACGTCTCTGGCAACCGTCAGAGGTGGAGGGAGGAAGGTGGGCATGGATCCCATGCAGGTTTCTCCATAGACTCACCTCTACCTCCCTGGACTCCCAGGGGCAGACTGAGCTGGTGAGTTCTCCCAGAAGGCTGCTTGCACAGGGTCCAATAATGTGTCCCCACCCCCCAAATCATGTCCTTTGCAGAACCTCAGAATGTGACTTTATTTGGAAATAGGGTTATAGCTGATGTAATTAATGGCATTAAACTGTGGCATGCTGGACTAGGGAGGGCACCTGCCTTGCTGTGTTTTCTGTTGCCAATGACAATGATACCAAAGACTGAACTAGTTACTAAGAAAGGAGGTTTATTTCGGTCCCAGAAGTCCAGGGTTGAGGGTCTTCATCTGCAGCTATGACCTGGCTGGCAGAATCCCAGGCAGAGCTGGGCCTCACACAGCAGCAGACAGGGAGCCTCTCAGAATTCTTGCCCAGCTGGGTTTGGTAGCAGATCCCCTCCCGAGAGAACTCACGAATGCATTTCTCCATTAATCCATTAATTGGAGGAATGGATTAATCACTCACGAGGGCAGAGCCCTAATGCCTTCCAAAGTTTCCACCTGGTCCCACCTGTTAATATCACATAATGAGCATTAAATTTCAACATGTGCTTTGCAAGGGACAAAGGAGTCAATTCATTAACAGATGCAGTTAGGAAATTGCAGATGAGGTCACACTGGTGTGGGGGTTGTCTCCAGCTCTGTGACTGGTGTCCTCATGAGAAGAGGAGATGAGACCCAGAGAGGTCCTCACAAGGACAGACATAAATGCACACAGAGACCCTGCCACGTTTCCACGGAGGCAGATTGGAAGGATACATCTAGGAGCCAAAGAGGGCCAGGGAGAGCAGCCATCTTGTAGATGCCGTGTCTCCCGATGTATTTTAAACCTGAAGTTTTAAATGAGTTGGTACTTACCAGAAGTACGTGGGCACAGCTCTTCATCTCTAAGTGTGCATTAGACTTCCACCCTAGGACTTCTCACAGTACGGAAACCTCCAGAACTCGCTCTACAGTGAGCTTAAGCAACACATGCAGGGAACACTTAGGGAGCTCTCCCTGGGTCTGCTGCTCTGCTTAGCCTGGTGGACAATGAAAATAAGGTAACGTGGCCTGCTGGGGAGAATTGGGGTTGATTGAGGGAGAAGAGGTGTAAATGCCCCCAAGGGGCAAGACTCTGCAGAACCCGATCACTGTCACTGTGCTGATTGCGCTTCGAGGAGCTGTCTGCTTCCTATAGTGCACAGAGTTGGCGCCAGTGGATAACATCCATGAGAATTTGCAAATGGACACACATCCCTTGTGCTTCATGGGAATGAGAAAAATCAAATGGACTTCTGGTCTTCCCCTCTCCACCTGCTCTTGTTTTGGGTTAGCATCCACATATCGGAGAGCACATTCAGCCTTTGGTTTTTTAGGAATTGAATGATTTCACTTAGCATGATTGTCTCCAGCTCCATCCATTTACCTGCAAATGCCATCATTACATTCTTCTTTATGGCTGAGTAATATTCCATTATTTATATGTCACATTTTCTTTATCCATTCATCTGTTGAACGCCACCTAGGCTAGTTCCATAGTTTAGCTATTGTGAGTTGAGCAGCTATAAACATTGATGTGGCTGCTTCACTGTAGTATGTTGATTTTACGTCTCTGAGGTATCTACAGAGGAGTGGGATAGCTGGGTTAAATGGTGGTTCCATTCCAAGTTTTCTGAAGAATCTTTATACTGCTTTCCAGAGTGATGACACCAATTTGTAGTCCAAACAGCAATGTATAACTGAACCTTTTCCCCCTACATCCTTGGTAACATTTATTATTGCTTGTATTTTTTTTTTTTTGGTACTAGAGATTGAACTCAGGAGCACTCTCGACCACTGAGCCACATCCCCAGCCCTATTCTGTGTTTTATGTAGAGACAGGGTCTCCCTGAATTGCTCAGCGCCTCGCCGTTGCTGAGGCTGGCTTTGAACTTGCGATTCTCCTGTCTCAACCTCCCTAAGTGCTGGGATTACAGGCGTGTGCCACCCTACCTGGCTGCTTGTATTCTTGATGATTGCCTTTCTGACTGAAGTGAGATGGAATCTCAGTGTAGTTTTAATTTGCATTTGTCTAACTCTGCATCCTGTAAACCACAAGAATGGGATACTAATCAATATAAATCATACTCTATGTATGTACAATATTCTAAAATGCATTGTACTATCATGTATATCTAAATAAAATGAAAGTAAAAGAATAATCAAATGATACCAGTATGCCAGTGGCATATATGTCTAGAAATATCAAATCACCAACTGACCCTTTGAAAGATGGCGATGCCCTTAGCCTAAGTCAAAGGCAATTAACGCTCTTCCATCTTGAGCAAATCAAGCAGCGGCGTTAATTTCTAAGCAAGCACAGGTGAAATCCATAGGCACATACCAGACTGTGGCCAAGGTGAGGGACAGCAGCAGTGAGAACTGTGTATTGGAAATCCTTTCCCCTTGTTGGGTCAACATTATTATGATTAGATGATTTAAGCCACTTGGATTCAGCCATGTTATGGGCATCAGTGCTGTTTTATAATTAGGCTCCTGTCCTAGAAATACCAGCGATTTCCACTGTGGCTTTGAAGGAAAGCCATCTCCCTTGCAGCAGGAAGAAGTCTCCACCATGTGAAACAGGGGACCACCACGCGGAACTGGTTCTTGCTCGACTTACGTTGCCAATAAAAATTGTTCCCATAGCAAAGGGATGTTTGTGGATTGGGAACGCGACTCTAATTCCTTCTGATCATTCTAGATGTCTTCATGCGTAGTGGGGCACCTTGACCCTTGTATTGATAAACTTCCCTTTATTTCCACAGTCCTGGGCTAGGTGATCTTTTGATGTCCTCTGAATATGGGCACATATCCACAGTTCCTTGTCGAAAAGCTCTTAGAGCTGGAGGGTTTTGGAAAGATAATGTGCCTTATTTCACAGCATAACTTTGGAAGGTGAGGGACAGGATTTGGTGGTCAAACACATTTATGCTTCTGCAGGGAGCGATTGACTGTACCCCTCCCCCAGAGTGGCATGCCTGTAGGTGGCAAGTGGTACAACAGAGCCTTTAAAGTGCATTTATGTAGTAATACACTGCTATTTTTAAATTGTGCAATGGTGGACCTGGGTCCTTCCTTTCTCTACTTCAAACATCAGACATAGCCAATTTGGTACAATCTAAATACCCTGATGTGTGCCTGCTGTATACATTATGTTCCTGACCTCAGTATGCCTTGGGACCTTCGAGAAGAGATCTACATCAGGGCCAGTGGAGCTCTCACATTGCATGGTACTTGACCTTGGAGTGATGTTCAGAGACCAGATTTTCCAGGGACAAAATAATAGTGTGAAAAACGACACTTTCCAAGATGTCTTCCATTAATAGAGCCTAGTTGGCCACAAGAACAAAACATCAAGAGTTGAGAAAGAGCTTCTATACGTGGCCACATAGTAAATATTTTCATCTTCATTGATTGTACAGCAGTCAGTTCTGCAATTGCATAAAAGTCCCCATAGACTCTATGGAAAGAAATGGACAAGGATGTGTTCTAATAAAACTTTATTGACAAAAGCAGATGGCGGCCCTCACTGATGACCACTGTTCTGGGGGACTGACTCACAGTTCCATCTGAGACACCATCACTGTTATTCTTGTGCATAATCAGTACACAGCAGATATGGAGTGGCTGAAAATGTGTATCTGCCCTTCCTGGAATTCTGAACACTTTGATCAGAAAACTAGATTATGGATTCTGCGCTGAGGAAAGGGTCAGCAAACATTGCATTTCCAAAAAGTATAGCATAAGGAAAGAATGCCAGAAACTCTATTATTTAATGGCTCTTTTTTAGTTCAGCTTGCTTGCTATTAATATGCTGGTCATTAGACAACTCCAAATACTGGTCAAGAAATTCTGCTCCTTTGCATGATGACCAGTGGGCATATTGAATTCATATTTCCAACATCATGCATGTTGGCTTTTTCCAATCTCTGACAACTCTCTTGCATTTTACCAAAGCATTGAGCCACCTTTAGAGGACTTATGTCCCTTCAGCCTGTGTCGGGATTTCTCTAGGATTGTAGCTTAGTGGCCCAAGGACGGTGTTTTATCAGTGATTCTTAGGTTGACTCCAGGAAAAAGGTTGCGAGGTGAGGTCTGTGTCTCGGAGGGTTTTTGTGGGATACGTTCTTGGGATGGACACGTGGAGGGAGTAAGGAAAGGTGGATGAGCTACACAGGGAGTTGAGCTGTTATCACAGCCCAAGGAGGACCCTGGCCCACTTCAGAGGCAGCTCTGGAGCTGGGGAGCTCCCTCAGAATGGTCCCACCTTGAGGCCAGAAGCACAG
Source organism: Xerus rutilus (assembly GCA_028644305.1). NCBI lineage: Eukaryota > Metazoa > Chordata > Mammalia > Rodentia > Sciuridae > Xerus > Xerus rutilus. The sequence goes on along the minus strand of CM053417.1, from coordinate 118,959,068 downwards.
GTTTTGAGACCAGCCACTGTCATTGGGCGAAGGCAGGGAAAGGCATCTTCCTTTGCCAAAGGACAGTTTCCAAAGACACACTTGGTGGAGCCATTATTTGTCCATTAGTTGGGCATCCAAAGGGCCAACAGCAGGGAGAAGAAGCTGTCTAGCCTCCTCTGAGATCCTGGCTCACACCACTCTCCTACCAAGGTTGTACATCCTTGCCATCCTTCAACATATTGCCATTTCCTTCTTTAATTTTTGTTCTTTCAATCAGTCTTCTGTATAGTCACCAAAGTGTTTACTTTTACATGGACGCTTCTGGAAACTTTTATGAGGAAATAGGGTATCAGGCTCATTCCAATATGCCTTAGACTAAAGAAGTTTGAAAATTCATCAGTCCCAGATGAACTGGGGTGATGGGTCAACCAAAGGCCGTCCATCAAAAGCTCAACAACCTGCTGTTTTATTAGTTTGCCATCTTCCTATACCATCTTCTTCAAAGAAGAGGGTTCTGGAAAGCAGACCACAGTTGGACTTCCATGACAGCTTCACATACTGGGCTGTGACTAATGAACCTGCTTTGTTTTCTCGTCTTGATCCTACTTACGGAGAGTCTTTAACTTTGTTTTGACAAAATAACACTGTGAGTTGTTCCAAGCCTGGGAAATTGGCTCCCACATTCCCCCTTCCCTTATACCAAACCCAAGGACACTCCAGTCCTTTATATAAAAAGGTGTAGGATTTGCACAAAGCCTGCACATATCCTGTCTTCTGCTTTAAGTAATCCCTAGCTATCAGGCAAGTCGTTGGTGGAGTGACGGAAGCCCGTGTGCAGTCTGTATACACGCAGCTCTCTTTTCCTGAATGTCGTCCATGCACGGATGGAGAACCTGCCGATAGAGGGCCAGGCCAACGGTGTCAGCAAACAGCAGAGGCTTGTGGCCGGAGACAAGACCCAGGCCTCACATCCCTTCTGGTTGTGTTTGGCTAACAAATAGAAAGATGAAATTAGAAAGATTATTTGACCATCAGGGCTTTTGGGGTCTTGGAATGGCAGGTGAAAAATGGCAGATTCCAGTGCTATCCTTAGATTATTATCATTTTCAGTTGCAAACATCATTTGGAGAGAGGAGGAGAGAAAAAATTGAGAGGATGAGCTTCAAAAATTATGGACAAACAGGCTGAAAGGGGTCATGAGATGTGCTCACCATTTGGAGCTCACAAACTAATCCAAGTGTCAGTTCCTCCTCACGCAGACCACTTAAGCTTTTAATAGGCTTCAATCTTCCTATTTTGTGTTTTATGTAGAGACAGGGTCTCACTGAGTTGCTTAAGGCCTCGCCTTTGCTGAGGCTGGCTTTGAACTCGCGATTCTCCTGTCTCAGCCTCCCTAAGTACTGGGATGACAGGTGTGCATCACTGCACCCAGCTGATCTTCTGATTTGAGGACAATGCTTTGGATTATTAATTTTATCTGAAATGTCTTATTTTCCTATAACTTGTTATATATTATTAGAAGAACAACATGAATAGTCACTCTGTACTTGTTTGAATAAATTGGATGTCTGTCACCTCTGCCCCCAACATTATCTACCAGTGTTCATGCTTCTATCCTGTAGTGAATATTAGATCCAGAGTCTAAGGCATAGTTCCTAAACCAGAGTCTAAGGCATAGTTCCTAAACTGGAAGCACCATGGACATTTGCAACCAGATCTTTCTTTGCTGAAGGCAGGGCTGGATGCTTCTTTGGGGTGGTGGTCTATCCTATGATTCCTTTCTGTCATAAGACGTTTAACAATACCCTCAGCCTGTACCCACTGGAGGCTATTAGCACTCACCCAGGGGTGACACTTTAAAATGTTTGTATATATTTGTCTCATGTCCCCTGTGGGATAAAACTACCCTGGGGAGAGAACCCCTCTGATCATACCATTGTGACAAATGTCCTGTGATTATAGAACTCGAGATTTTCCATTATGCTGTTCTTATTATGTAATTTGTTGTTCTTTGTGGCACAGTGACTTAATCCATTTATATATGTTTCTTCTTCTTTATCCCTCACTGGGGCTGGCAAGCACAGAGAATTGAATATGGCTCACGCTGATATCTCAAAAATCTCCTTTCTAAAAGGTGTGCGCCAAACAAAGGGGAAATGATATATGGATCTTCCTTGGTTCATAAGATAGGGTCGCCATATTGTTTGACTCCACAGCCATTGAATCCCAGTCTTATAAATGGATGTCATGGTAGGTGGGCAGAAGACAGGACCCTGCTCGGCTGCTTCGTCATTCCCACAGTGAGAAACTAAAGATCAATGTCAACGGCACACAATTGCATTTGTGCAAGAATCTAACATGAAAAGCCATGGAAGATGGATTACTGTTTCAAATGCCATCTCTGGCGGTGGGGGGGTAGGGGTGGAGAAAATGTTTCTAGGATACCGATTGAACCTAAGAAATTATTGCTGGGATCTTAAACAAGATCCACATTTACAAAAATCCATACTGTCGTGATTTTTCTCTAACAGGGTGTTCTCTTGTGGATAGGTTTCACCAAGTGGGATGATATTTTGTGTAGCAGAAGCAATAGATTGATACGTTAACAAATTATTAAAGACATACGCTTGTTTTTGTCTAAATGTCAGCTGTTACACATGGAGTGTCTTTAAATAAAAAAGTTCTTGGTCAAGTCCAAAGCGACCTTCTTGGCTCTCTTTGGAACTCTGTTTGGGTTTGTGTGTAGGGATCTGCATCAGAGGTTGGAAAACTTTTTCTGCAAAGGGGCAGATGGTGACTATTTCCACCTTTTCGTGCCAATCAATCTCTGTCAAGTACCCAGTGTGGACACAGTAGCCCCAAAGTGGCCATGAATAAGATGTCAATGAGTGCACACATCACTATGTCCCGATCCCTTTCATTTATGGACGCCAAAATATGGATTTTATATACATGGCACATCTCACAAAATGTTATTTTTTGACCCTTGGGACATGAAAGATTGTGACTATGCTGCAGAAGCTGGTCATGGGTTGGGTTTGTCCCGTGGGCCATAATGTGCGACCCTATGTTCATTCAGAAAACTGTTGATGGTTAAGCTCAGTGAGAAATCATGGGCTTACAATGCACAAAGCCCTGGGTCCAATCCCCCAGCATGCCCCCTAAAATTATGGAGGGCTTGATATGGCAAAAAAAAATGAGTTATGATTCCTGCACTCTTTCTCCTTAAATCTGGTGGAAGACGGGCCAGGGTGTAGTTCGGTGCTTGAGTACTTGACTAGAATGCACGGGGCTCTGGGGTCCATCCCCAGGACCACAAAATAAGTGGTGGAAAAATGTAATATATATCCGTATGTTGTATATGCATATATTTGTATATTTACATAATCTTACCCCACTGTTCATATCTGTCTCCATGCAATGCAAGTCTTACCAAATGATGTCATGGTGGGTGGGCAGAAGACAGAACCCTGTCCAGCTGCTTTGTCATTCCTGCAGCAAGAAGCTAATGATAAATGTTGACAACGTTGAGATGTCTACCTATCCATCCATCCAACCAGCCAGCCATGTGTCCATTCATCTTTCTATCCGTCCACCCACCTTTCTATTCACTACCTATCCATCCATCCATTAATCTGTTATCTATCATCTATCCACCCGTCTATCATCTGTCCATTTATTCATCTATCCATCCATCCATCCATCCGTCATCCATCCATCCATCCATTCATCCATTTATCATCTATCCATCCGTCCATTCATCCATTCATCCATTGCCCATCCATCCATCCATCCATCCATTCATCCATCCATCCATCCATCCATCCATCATCCATCCATCATCCATCCATCTATCTATCCATGCATCCATCCATCCATCATCCATCCATCCATCCATGCATCCATCCATCCATCCATCCATCATCCATCCATCATCATCCATCCATCCATCCATCCATCCATCCATCCATCCATCCATTTATCATCTATCCATCCATCCATTCATCCATTGCCCATCCATCCATCCATTCATCCATCCATCCATCCATCCATCCATCATCCATCCATCCATCCATCATCTATCCATCCACCTATCCATCCATCTACCCATGTATCTATCTATCTAGATGCTATATGTATCTATGTATAGATAGTTCTATCTCTGTCTCTCTCTCATGCACACACATGCAGTACATAGAGTTAGTCAAAGATGGCGTGGTAGCACGTGTTAATTTAAAAATGATGTCCAGTAAACTAAGCATCCTATTTGTAATGACATACATCTACCCTCAAGGGGAAATGAGGCCACATGGTTGTTAACAAGGGGGGACTCTATTTTTACATGGATTAATTATGTGGGGCACTTCTTGGAGGCAGTGGCTATAAGGTGAGGCTTCAGGACCATCAGGACTTAAGCACAGAGTGGAGAGAACAGTTGAGGCAGAGGAACCTTGTATGCGAGAAAGAGCTCACCTCTTTTAAGTCCCTCGGTACATGGCTTTGCAGTTCATGATTGTTCTTCTTTTGAACGAATTTGCAGGGTGAGCCTGGTGCCCCTGGCTAATCGCCGCTGAGAGCTCAGCAGCTGCACCAGTACATGGTGACCTCCTTTCCTTGGGATCTTCTGGAGAGACAACAGCTTGTGCCTGTCGGAAATCCACACCCAGGTGAGTGAGCCGATTGCATGCAGGGATTCCTTTGCTCTAAAAGTAGCACCTGGTGCTCACTAGATGCCTTGGTCACCCGGAGTACCGTCTTCATTCAGTAAGTAGTACAGTGCTGGACTTGATGATGACATTCGGAGCGTTGTGACGTCGCAAGGATGGTGTGGATGGTGCTTTCTGTTCAAAAGAACTTTCCAAAGGAAATTCACGTTGGCCAAGGGCCGGTGGAACACATGGAGGGCAGGTGACTCCTGTGGGGTGAGTGACTCTTTAAACAAGGCCCCACATCCAATACCCAGGGCTGCAGGAATGGATAAAAATAAAATCTCCAGGCCTTTCCTTGAATTTAGTCTGCAGCCCTATGACATGATGTCATCAAGGTCAGCCACTTTGGCCAAGAGCCTGTCATTGTCCTCCTGCAGCAGGAGGCTCAGAGAAACGGGTCAGGCAGATGGCTTCAGAGGGGACAGGACAGGTTCAAGTCTCTATGAAAAGGCTCTCAGAGATGGACTCGTGTCTCCGGTGTCTCCATTTGGCTCTTGGTAAAAGCGGAGATGGAGAAAGAGAATAGTGTCCTAGGATGGAAAGTGGAAAAGCTGCATGAATCGTGCCAGCTAGGGAGATGGGAAATGAAAAGAGGGGGATTTTAATGACCCAAAGGCAGCCTGGGGTTTGTGGGTCGCTGGTCAAAGGTGGTTTTTCCCCACCAGGGTGGATATCAGCTGGAGATGTTTGGGGTTGTCCCAGAGTTGGGGTGGAGTTGCTGGTGGCATGTCCTGAGCAGGCCAGGGTGCTGGTAAGCCATCTGTGAATGCATAAGGCTACTCCCTACACACCCTGCAAGATCAGTAGTGTTCAAGCTGGGACTCCCTGTTCTATGGGACAGGAGACCATGGTGGCTTCAATCTCCTTCTTCCTGGGATAATGACCTTTTAGCATTGTTTTTCCTGTTAAATTTAAACCCACAGCTGAGGATTCTCCTTCTTGAAGGGGCATCCTCTTCGGCTTAAAGCTTGAGCTCCTAATGCCGAGCAGCTTAACAGAGGCATTGGCTATTGTGACAGTTGTCATTTGTCCTTTGAAAGGATCCCTGAGTACCTTTTCTCTGTTTTGGAAACAAGAAATTTCTCAGCTATTGTAAAGGGTCATTTGTTTTCTAAAGTCATTGATCATACGAGAGCCGGCTTTGATTTCTGAGCTAGCTTTTTAAAGCCTTCCACCCTTACCAAGTAATTTTATTTTTTTATCCATCTGGAAAACAACAGTAAATTTTGCAGACATGTGCATATATATATATATATACACATGTATATATAGTGATTTTAGTCTCCAGGGGAGATTGACATTCTTTAGACCCAGCTGCAAGAACACTGAAGAATTGACAGACTCTGTAGCTAATTAAAAATATGTGGCTGAAAAGGTTCATGATTAATTCATGATAAACTAATACCGCATTCATTATCCTTTCTTAATGTCGGGATGGGAAGTGGGAGTCCTTAAATGTACGGACTCAAATGTCGGCTCCTAAATATCTACTAACAATACCCATTATGTCTCCCCAACATAAAGCCATTCTCCTGGGGTATTTCAACATGCTTCAAAATTCGGCATTCTTGGACACCGCATATTAAATTTCTTCCTTCTGCTTAAGTGGATGAAGACTTAGAGATCCTCAGGAAAGTACTTTTATCTCCTCTCAGGATTTTCTAATTTATTGCTCGCTTAAAAAAAAAAAAAGATTGGATGTTATTAAAATATAGTTTTATGACAAAGGAAAAGAAAATGAAATTTTTTCATGAGGTGTCATTTTATTGGACGAAATCTGTCGGGAGTTTCCTGGCTTATTCTCCTTAGACATACAATAGGATTTTTGCGGGGGAGTTTTTATTTTTTTCCAATTTTTCCATGGCAATGAAAGGTTTTTTTCAAGGAGACTGTGAATCCCTGGTAAGGATATTTTAGGGCAGCAAATGAACATAACAGGAACTCATATATTAATTCCAACCACAGAAATTAAGGTTGAGTGCTGTGTTGTGTCTCAGAAAAATATAAAGGAGGAAAATCAAATAGAAGACAATTGCTAAGGGCGCAAATAAGCACCCAGAACGTGCTACCAAGTGATGCTCAGTGGTGAGCATCTGGCACCATCTTCATTTGACCGTGAACCTATAAGGACTCAGGAGCACCTATGTGGTATTCCTGCCAAGATCCTTCCACCTGAACCTGACCATAGGGAAACCTCAGAGGCAACCTAACATAGTACATGATTTTAAGGCAGAGACCCAGGGTCTTCCAAAAACGTCAGTATTGGTGGTTCTGTAAAGAATGGTTGCAGGACTCTTCCAGATTTTAAAAGACTTGAGAAATAGAAACAATCATGCCTGATCTTTGAATAATGGATTGTGGGGGAGGGTGGTACCATTATTTGGGATCTGTCTGGGAGCTGAGTTGACTGCATCCATGTTCATCTTACATTGCTCATTGTGGTAATGTGGTTACAAAGGTAAAGGTCTTTATTTTGGGAGTCTCGTGCTGAAGCATTGAGAAGGAAGTGTCATAATCCATGCATCTTGGTGTAAAACGTCACAGGGTCTGGGGTGTAGCTCAGTGGCAGAAGGCTGGCCTACCTTGTGTGCAGTCTTAAGTTCCATCCCCAGCACCACAAAACAAACAAAAAATCATGATGCGTGAATGCAAATATATTTCTTATCATTTTATACTGTAATGGTGTAGCGTACACTCAGTGGAAAGTTCTATGGAAATCCTCTATGTTAGGACTGCACTCTGGAAAGTTCTAGGGAAACTCCCCATTTTAGGAGTGGATCTGCAAGCCGGGTGCGGTGGCTCAAGCCTGTAATCCCAGCACTTAGGGAGGCTGAGACAGGAGGATCATGGGTTCAAAGCCAGCCTCAGCAATGGCGAGGTGCTAAGCAACTCAGTGAGACCCTGTCTCTACATAAAACACAGAATAGGGCTGGGGAGGTGGCTCAGTGGTCGAGTGTCCCTGAGTTCAATCCCCAGTACCAAAAAAAAAAAAAAAAAAAAAAAGAGTGGATCTGCAACACAGTTTTCAAATATAAAATATAATATTATGTGAAGTTAATTAGGAAGTGATCCATCTACACAACTTCAAATTATTCAGCATATTTTAGTATAAAATGCTGGAAGGCACTAATAAAATATTTTATATTAGATTGATTTTATAATTCAGGAGCAGAGTCTTGTAGGTTTAGAATAATCATCTGTTGATATGGTTGATAGAGTAATTTTTTAAGCCTCTACTAGTTTATATCTCTTTATTAAACTCCATATTTGATGATATAATGGAAATTCATCATTTAGTATCATCTTTTCAAAATCCTTTCATCTTGTGTTTTAAAAGTTAAGTTTTTAAAATTTATGTTCTTTTTATAGTTTAAGTTTAATGACCATTTTTAGAGTCCAGGAGTCCATAGATATTTTCCTGTTTGTTTCTAGAGCCTGAGGGGATTTTCCATGCATATTTAATTGTATATCATTTCACATTAGATGACTAGAAAGTCAATTGAGTTTAAGTTGTTCTTTTGAATTTCTAATAATTTGAGCCATAGTTCATTTACATTTAAAATATCTGATCATACATGGATTCCTTGCTTAGTTACTTACCTTCTTTGCTTTTAGAAATGAGCATCAGGCAGGCATAGTGGTACACACCTGTCATCCCAGCTACTTGGGAGGCTGAGACAAGAGGATCACACGTTCGAGGCCAGCCTGAGCAACTTAGCAAGACTCTGTCTCAGAATAAAAGCTAATAATGGCTGGAAATGTAGCTCATTGGTAGAGTGCCCTGGACTCAATCTCCAGTACAAAAATATTAAAATAATCAATAATAAATAATTAAAATGAGCATTAAACTAGTTATTCTGAGAACTTTGATTCTAGAATAAATGTATCTTTAAAGGTCATTTCTCTGCTAGAAATAGGAAATTGCCTGGTAATATCTTTAGCTTTTGAGAACATTACCATAGCAATGCAAAAGATAAGTGAATTAAGCACATTTAATAATGCTGAATATCATAATGATAACTCAAAGTCATTTGGATTCTGCATTCAGAAGCCATACTTTTATAGTATTAGAAAACTTTATATGAACTTTAATTTTTTATAATAGTGTTCTATAGTTTATTTGAAAGGTTATTCTATGTTCTACTTTTTTCAGAATAACAAGAATGCGTTTCCAACCCCCAGTTTTCTTCTTGGTCCCTTGAAACTATTCTTTAACTAATATATTTGTTGCTGTGGTTCTTTGATAACACCAGAAAACCCTCAATAACTGTGACATAATTTCCCTTAAGAAAAACGTTTACCAGACTTGCCAGAAAATCTGAGATTCTGTACAGTAACTCTGGACTCTCAAATCTCAAAGCGTCCTGCACTGTCCCTGACATAAAAAACATACTTCAGTTTTCTCCACCACGGTGATGTGATGAACAGCCTCGTGTTCTCATTTCCGGGGCCAGAATCAGTGCAGTAGGACCAAGACTTGGTCCTTCTTGCTTCTGTTACCTTGGGACGTTGGTTGGCGCAAGCATGGGAATAAGTGAAAATAAGAGCTAGGTCATAGGAAGAACCAAGATGAGCTTGAGTTGTTTGTTGAGTGATGGGGATGAGTCTCCAAGAACAATAATGGAAACGCTGGTGCCTCCGTTTAGAGTCTCGCAGTGGAGGTCCTTGGGCGTTCACACCAAGAACTGTGGCTCCAGAGTATTTTGTAGCCTCTTCAGACTCATTTCCTACAGCACGGCATCTCTTGGACACGCCTTAGTTTTCCAGCCATTGTATCTGTTTGCCACTATCACCTCCCAAGCCACGCATGGCCTCGTCACCCATGTTCCATGACACTAGTTGCTATTCTACATGTAGTTAGCACTGAATGAAGCCATACGTCAAAGCAGAGACTAGTGATGGAGACATTTATGTTAGATCATGAGAAAAAACAGTGATGGATTGATAGATACACAGGTATATGGACAGATCCATCAACTAAATCAGTAGGTAGGCAGGTGAGTGCATGAATGGACAGATATGTCAATTGCATAGGTGGATTAATAGGTAGGTAGGTGGTAGATAGATTGGTAGATCCATCAAGTGAATAGGTAGGTAGATAGGTAGTTTGTTGAGTAGATAGATGATTAGGTGGATGGATGGATAGATAGATGGATAGATGGATAGATGGATGGATGGATGGATAGATAGATAAATGGATAGATGGATGGATGGATGGATGGATGGATGGATGGATAGATAGATAGATAGATAGATAGAATGATGGATGGATGGATAGATAGATAGATAGATAGATAGATAGATAGATAGATAGATAGATAGATAGAATGATGGATGGATGGATAGATAGATGGATAGATGGATGGATGGATGAATGGATGGATAGATAGATAGATAGATAAAACAGGATAGATAAAATAGATAATTATACTATAGATGGATAGATAGATGAAATAAATGGGTAGGAACATAAATGTGTGGGTGAGTATAACAATGGACAGACAGTAAAATAGATAGACAAATACGAAGGTATTTGGATAGATAAATAGATGCATAGATAGATACATTGAATGAATAGATACTTAGGTGGGTGAATGGGAGGTTAGACAGACATATAGAAACATAGATAAGACAGAATAGATGGATAAATAGGTAGGCAGGTAGGTAGGTAGCTTAGATAGATAGATAGATAGATAGATAGATAGATAGATAGATAGATAGATAGAATGATGGATGGATGGATGGATAGATAGATAGATCGATCGATCGATCGATAGATAGATAGATAGATAGATAGAATGATGGATGGATGGATGGATGGATGGATGGATGGATGGATGGATAGATCGATCGATCGATCGGTAGATAGATAGATAGATAGATAGATAGATAGATGACTAGGTGGGTAGATGTAAGTAGATGATAGGGAAGTAGTATGTCGATGATAGGTAAATAGTTAAGTAGATGATAGATTATAGATGGACGTCTAGGTGGTTAGATAGATGTAAGCAGATGGTAGGTAGGTAGGTAGGTAGGTGGATGATAGATTATAGATGGACGTCTAGGTGGTTAGATAGATGTAAGCAGATGGTAGGTAGATGATAGATTATACATGCACATCTAGGTGGTTAGATGTAGTAGATGGTAGGCAGGTAGGTGGATGATAGATTATAGATGATTCTAGGCAGGTAGGTAGATGATAGATGGACTATAGATGATGCCTCCTTCCTGCCTGCGCTGGGGGAAGACGTTCCTTTGTCCCTCTGTTCCTCCAGTGCATCCTCCTCCATTGTAGTCCACCAGGGAGTTGCAGGTACGTTGTGGATCTTGTAGACAGCATTCACAGGAGGCTGCTCTGCTTTCGGGCACCAGTCTGGAGGTTTTGCACATTTCTCTTTGAACACAGAGGTGGGGGCTTCCTGCCTCTGCTAAGTCACTCAGTTTCAGGGACACAGGAATTCCTGAGATGTAATGAGGGAACAGGTAAGACTTTGGAGATCTGCACCTCCTTGGGGTAAGGACTTCTCAGGGTCCCTCATTGGAATGGTCCCCCGCAGTCTTGCCTGCTGTCTTCCTGACTGAGTTCCTCCTCTGCCGTTCACAGAGCTCTTAATTAGAATCTGTTACTGAGCCGGGCATGGTGGCACACGCCTATCATCCCACCTACTTGAGAGGCTGAGGCAGGAGGATAGCAAAACCAGCCTCAGCCACAGCGAGGCCCTAAGCAACTCAGTGAGACCCTATCTCTACATAAAACACAAAATAGGGCTGGGGATGCAGCTCAGTGGCCAAGTGCCCCTGAATTCAATCCCTGGCACCCTCTCCACCTCCCCCAAAAAGAATCCATCACTGGACCTTGTATGTATCCCCCTATTTCAACTGGACTCTTAGGTGGTCATTTTTTTGTGGTTGTACTTTAAGAAATCAAGTTTGTTAGCTATGAATGAAGGGTCTCCAAAATAGGCCAGATATAGCAGTTTAGAACTATGCTGTATTAGCCTCTGTCCTGTTATAATCAGATCCTGTCCCACCACAAAAAACATGCAGAGATTAGAAATCTGTGTTCATTCCCTTCTCTGTAACAGGCAGTTGTTACGCATTTTGCCAAGTGTGTGCAGAAAGAATAAGGACTGAACAAATTTCTCTAAAAGGGAACCATATATACATATATATTTCATAATTCTGTGACAAAGTCTGGCTGCAGTTGTGAGAGTTGTGAGAGAGCTCGTCAGATTGAAGTTGTCTGAATGAGGGTCTCTCCAAGGCAACTCGAAACTCTTTACTTTTTCTTCCCGTTAGTCTAAAGTATCATGGTGGAGGAGGTTTGGAAGTTTAATGGAGGCACTATCTCAACAGCAGGAATACAATGTAACTAAATTGTACATTGTACAGTCTTATGTCCCCGATTTAAGTAAGTAGAAAATTTGATAAATACAAGAATGTGTAGAAAAATCTTGAAATGACCCTCGGTGGTCCAGCTGTTCCCAAATGAATTATGAATAAAGAAGACTCATCTTGCTTTAGATGCATATGTACACACAGCTGGAACACATATCCAACGTAATTTTTTGTTTTGTTTTGTTTTTGGTACCGGGGATTGAACTCAGGGGCACTCGACCACTGAGCCACATCCCCAGCCCTATTTTGTGTTTTATGTAGAGACAGGGTCTCACTGAGTTGCTTAGCGCCTCACTTTTGCTGAGGCTGGCTTTGAACCTGCGATCCTCCTGCCTCAGCCTCCAGAGCCTCTGGGATGACAGGCGTGCGCCACTGCGTCCGATTAATTTTATACAATATTTTTAGTGTACCTATCTGCGTTTCAATTATGAGACATCATAGGGGGTCAGGTGTGGGATTTTCCACTTGAGTTCTTGCCCTAAGAGTTTGTTGTTTTAAATAGATTTTTCATCCATCCATCCAGCTGATACTCTTTCTGGTTTATTTCGAATACTTACTTATTTACATATATATGCTATCATTATTTTCTTTTGATGTAAATGGTGAGGAATAGTTTTAAACGAGCTGATTTCTTTCTAACAAGTGCAGATACTTGAGGGAATTGGCATGATTTAATTGTAATAAGCATCACACTTAATGCTTGTTGTGGAAAAATCAATACATGAGGTTTTTTTTGGAAATGATACCATCTGAAAGAATTTTGAACAATATCCTACTATCCTAGCACCCAGGGGTGCTTTTGGACTGAACTACATCCCCAGCCCTTTTATTATTTTTTTTAAGATAAGGGTCTTGCTAAATTCCTGAGGCTGACCTGGAACTCAGATTCCTCCTGCCTTAGCCTCCCAAGTAGCTGGGATTACAGACATGCACCATTGCAGCCATCTCCTACTTTCTTTGTTTTTTGTTTATTTGGTTTTTGGTTTGGTTTGTTTGTTTTGATACCAGGCATTGAACTCAAGGGTGCTTAACCACTGAGCCACATCCCCAGACCTTTTATTTATTTATTTTTAAATTTAAGACAGATTGTCATTAAGTTGCTCAGGGCCTCTCTAAGATACCGAGGCTGGCCTCCAACTTGTGATCCTCTTGCCTCAGCCTCCTGAGCCACTGTGGATTCCAGGCATGCACCACTGTGCCTGGCTTCTACTTTCCTAATGTAAAAAATTTTTGCATGTGAGATTTTTATACATCTCTGATCGGAAGGGGAGGAACTACACACCTCCACCTTCGCAGGCAGCTCCCTGAATTTGTCCGTGTTCCTGGTTGACTTTCCATCCATCTTACCATCTTGAAAGATTGTTATCTAGTGTGGTTGATAACAGGAGCTCTCTCTGACCTTGACTGTGTAAACCGCTTCTAGAATCACACATCACAGAACATAGGATAATGGGAAGATTTGTGGGTAAGATAAGAGGGTCAGGCACAGAAGTTGAAATGCTGGGGCTGTGACTCCTTTGTGGCCTCCTTTGTTTGATGTCCCAATCCCTGAAACCTGGAACTCACCACATGAGGGGCTATGGTTGGGAAGTGTCCCCAAAAGGCTCAGAGTTAAGGCTTTGTCGCCCAGAGTGGTTTATGGGAAGTTGGTGGAGCCTTTAAGAGGCGGGGCCTAGTGGGAGGAAGTTAGGTCTTTGGAAATGTGTCCGTGTAAGGGAGATTGGGACCATGGTGCCTTTGGTCTCTCTTTTTGCTCTTGGTCACCATGAGGTGAGCCACTTTGCTTGGCCACGTGCTCCCCACTATGACATGCTGCTTTGCCACAGCCCCAAAGGCATCGAGACCAAAGGATACCCCAAGAACGTGAGCTGCAATAAACCTTTCTGCTTCTTAAGTTGGTTGCCTCAGGTATTTCTTACAGGAATGGCAAACTGACCCACGCAGGATGTTGTTCAGGTCTTAGCCTCAGAAGTGCCCCGTCAGCCCGTGTATGCCAGACTGAATTCTGGAACGGATGTCCCACAAAGCATCTTTCACATTGGTCTTTTGGATTTCATGGGACATCCCATGATAGTGGCCTTCACATCTAGGGTAAAACTGAGGGAGGTATTTCTAAAAACCAGCTCTAATACTAAGACAATGATATTTTCAACATTTAGGGGCTGCATACTATTCCCTATGTGCTTTGAGAGATGGAAACAGAATTCTGGAATCATCCATATTTGTTAGCAGACATTTATTTTGATGCACCCCTGTAAGGGGAAAATTATAAAAATAAAAATAATTATTTTCTTCTCATAGATAATGTTTCCTAAGTGGAGAATAATTTTATCTTTGTTAATAGTATTCGGCCTCTCTGAAGAGTCTGCAGAATAATAATAAATCATGGGCCACCTCATGCTGGAATTTAATGGTGTTCATTTTCTGCAGCTTGAGCATTCTGTCTGTAATTTTACTTCAGTTTTCTTTGCACTTGGTGCTTAGAGGGCTCAGGAAGTCCCTGCAGCCATATGTGGTGTCTTCTGAAAAAATATTCATATCATACATAGACTCATTGGGAGACAACCCCAGGGCATATGAAAAGCCAGCACTGGATCAGGCCTCGTCTGGCTCACGCCACCTCTTCATTTTATCATCTGAACGAAACACCCTCTGATCTTGCTCTCTGGGAATTGGGCACAGTCGTGACACCTACCTGGAGGCTGTACTAATCCGATTCTTTTAAGGGGCTTCTGAGCTTCTTGGCCGTGGGACCCTGGACAAGTCACTTTGTCTGAGCTGTGCCTTATTCATGAGTAGAAGTAAGGGTGGAGATTTGGCTTTCACCATAGGGTGCCGAAGTATGGGGCCATCGTCCTGCAGGTTGGGGCACTGTGTGGGATGCCTGAGAGTGACCCTCCGTGGCCAGCTTGCCCTTCCGTGGCCTGGGGTTTGTCACAAGCTTTTCATGGTGTCTGTGACGTTGTAAGTGGTGGCTGTACCTATTGTGAGTGCATGTCTCCGAGTATCTCCTCTCTGCAGATTCTCCCCCTCTTCCTTCCCCTTCTCCTCTCCTCCTCCATCTCTCCACATCCTCCTCCTCTCCTCTTCCTTCTTCTCCTCCTCTGCTCCTCCTCCTCCTTCACCTCCTCCTCCTCTATCTCCTCCATCTCCTCCTCTTCCTTTTCCTCCTCTTTGTCCTCCTTCTCCCTCTCCTCCTCCTCCTTCTTCATGTTGTTCTTCTCCTCCATCTCTCCTTGTCCTCCTCCTCCTCTCCTCCTCCTCCTCCTCTTTCTCCTTCACCTCCTCTTTCTCTTCTATCACTCCTCCTACTCCTTCTCCTCCTCCCCTCCTCCCCTCCTCCTCCTCTGCTCCTCCTTCACCTCTTCTTTCTCCTCCTCCTTCACCTCCTCTTTATCTTCCTTCTCTCTTTGTCCTCCTCCTCCTCTTTCTCCTCCTCTCTTCCTCCTCCTCCTTCACCTCTTCTTTCTCCTCTCTCCTTCTCCTCCTTCTCCTCTTCTTCTTCCTCCTCCTTCTTCATGTTCTTCTCTTCTTCCTTCTTCCTCTCTTCCTCATCCTCCTCTTCCTCCTCCTCCTTCTTCATGTTCTTCTCCTCCTCCTGCTTTTCCTCTTCCTTCTCCCTCTCTTCCTCCTCCTTTTCTTCCTCCTCCTCCTTCACGGTCTGCTCTTCCTAAATAGACAAGGGAAATCCATGCACCTTTTCTTGTCCATATTGGGGAGGACGAGGAATGTGATCAAATATCAGGGTGCTCAGATGTGACCTGGGGCACATAGAGGTCAAGGAATCCAGTTAGATATTGGCATGATCAGATGTCACTGGGGAATTAGATCAGATAAGGAGGGTGGAGGGTTCTGGTTCAAACTGAGCTTTGCACAGAGGTGGTTGAGGTTGAGATTGAAGACAGAAAGTGTTGGCCGTGTCCACCAAGAGAATGTCTGCTTAGGCTGGGACCAAGCCATGTAAGAAGGACTGTGTAGCTATAAGGTACACCCATAAGGTGACCTCAAGAATCGGGCATGGCCAAGGCTGTCTATCACTTAGCAATGTGACTCAATCAGGTTTGGGGGATTTCTCATCCTGTATGGGGGGGGGGGATCTCCAGAAAGTGAGGCCACCTCAGTACAAAGGCACATTTTTTCAGCCTTAAATCAAAGCTTACTGTTTGCCAGAGTGGTTTGAAAGTCATTTATGAAAGAGACATCTGGAAACTGACCCTAGTGAGTTTGTATATAGAGAAATGTAAAGATGTGAAGATAGATAGGTAGAATATAGGTAGCTAGATGGATGGATGGATGGATGGATGGAAAGATAGTAATAGTTAGATAACTAAATCAATGACAGATAAATAGAGTAGGTGAATGTGTGATTGATAGATAGATAGATAGATAGATAGATAGATAGATAGATAATGATAGATGATGGCCAGGCAGAGAGATGGAAAGAAGAATGGATAGATGGATGAAAGCATTAAGGAATCAATGATAGGTGGGTAGATGATAGATAAATATACATAGAGAGACTGATAGATATAGATGGTAGGGAAATAAATAATGATCGATAATGATAGAGGATGAGTGGATGCATAGATGGATTGAGAGAGAAATCAATAAATCAATGATAGAAACATAGATGATTAGTAGATAGTGATAGATGACAGAAATAGATATCTGTCATGATGTCTATCTCTGTGCCTATCATCTATCCATCCAGCTATCTTCTATCTATCTATCTATCTATCTATCTATCATCTACCAATCCTGTCCATCTAGGTGGTTCTCACAACCTGGGTGGGGTTGCTCCTGGCATCTGGTGTGTAGAGCCCAGAGAGGCTGCTCCACACCCTGCAGTGCACAGCACAGCCCACCCCAGAGAAAAGGGTCTAGTTAGCTCACTCTCCTGGATGTTCAAGATGGTGCCCACATCAACTTGCTCTGCCCAAGGCCCCAGGAAGGTGGCATTAACCCTGGTAGGAGCGTTTGTGAGAGGAAGAGGTCCCATAGAGAAGCAGCCAGGGCTGTCATATTGGAGTCGGAATAAGCCACATTGGAAAGTTCAAGAGAGCTCCCCCGTGTGTGTGACGTGTTCTCTCGACAGGCCTTGTCTTGTATGTGTTTCTTAAATCTGTTGTCGCGGGCTAATTTCCATTGATTATAATGATTTTCTGTGATGCTTGGCGAGAGAAGGTTCAGGAGGGGTTATAAATAGGGCTAATTAGGAAGATGCAAATCACTTTTGTGGCTGTTTCAAAACATTTCAATGACCCATAATTAAATTATGTTGCCAAATTGTTGGTTAATCATCATCTTCCCGCCGCGTGGGCTTCGTGAAGAGCTCTCATTCCAAGTCTGCGGGACAGAGCGAGGAGCTTCAGACCAACCCCTCACAAAGGAGGAAGACGATGGTTCTTCCGTTGGTCCTCTTCGTCCACTTTTCTGTTTTATTTCTGCTTCCGTGAATCTTACATGATCATGTTGCTTATGGACAGATGGAATTGTCTGGTTGAATTCTGCAATTTTTTTTTTTTGGTACTGGGGATTGAACTCAGGGGCACTCGACCACTGAGCCACCTCCCCAGCCCTATTCTGTGTTTTATGTAGAGACAGGGTCTCCCTGAGTTGCTTAGCGCCTCGCCGTTGCTGAGGCTGGCTTTGAACTTGTGATCCTCCTACTTCTACCTCTGGATCCACTGGGATTATGGGCTTGTGCCACAGCACCCAATCACTTAGTACAATTCTGAGGATTATAGGAGATACCCCACTAAAGTCTTTTGTGAGCAAAGTGATGGCTTCTATCATTTGTTAGGGCAGGCCCCACATGGCTTTAGTCAGACTCCCTCGCTAAGGGTCCCAGCTCACTGTTTCTAGTGTGTAGGGCAAGCCCTGAACACTGTGATTCAGCATATGTACTCAAGGTCATGAGCATTTGCTTGGGAGCATGTGGCCGCTCATGTGACCTGTTTGCAATGTGCCACCTTTGTCTGACCTGAATAAAATAAAAATAAAAATAAAGACTGGAGCCGGGTGCAGTGGCGCACGCCTGTCATCCCAGAAGCTTGGGAGGCCAAGGCAGGAGGATCGTGAGTTGAGGGGTGAAATCACCCCGCTCATGAGGGGTGATTTCCCCGTTGGAAATCCTTATAAGAGATAAACATAGAGCTCCCTGCCCTTCCACCAGGCGAGGACCCAGGAGAAGGTGCCACCTAGGACCCAGGAAGGAGCCCTCAGCAGACCCTGTGCTTGCTCCGCCTGCACCTTGGGCTGCACATGCAGGGCTGGGGGCATCAGGGTCTGGGGTCTCTAAGCCCCCAGGCTACAGCATTTTGTTATAGCAGCTCAAATGGACTAACACAGGAATGATTTTACTAAGACCTGACACTGGCTGATCAAGAGGAATTCTATCTCCTTGTCTAGTATAATCATATTGTTTGAGCTTGGATCTTCTTCAGTTGCTATTGTTATAACTTTCTGCACATAAAAATCCTGACCAAGGGCAAGTTTACTTAATAAAAGACTTTTCTATTAGAATACCCCCATGGGACTTTTCTATTAGAATACCCCCATGGGACTGAGTGCAGAGAAGAAAACTGTGGGGCATGGGGGTGGGGAGATGCCTTCAGCTGCCAACAGGACGTTGTGAAGCTTTTTCAAATTTTTATTAAATTTTGCCAGGTGCAGTGGTGCACATCTGTCATCCCAGCACTTTGGGAGGCTGAGACAGGAGAATCGCGAGTTCCAAGCCAGCCTCAGCAATGGCGAGGTGCTAAGCAACTCAGTGAGACCCTGTCTCTACATAAAACACAAAATAGGGCTGGGGATGTGGCTCAGGGGTCGAGTGCCCCCGAGTTCAATCCTCAGTACCAAAAAAATTGTATTTTGAATTGTTTTCTGTTAATCTTATTAATTCACTGAGGAAGGTCTGTAGGTATTCTGTGTCTAAAGGATGCCACTGGACGTCTCATATGCTTGAAGATTATGTGTTTCTTCATTTTTCAAAGAAGTTTGTTTGCAGCCGTCCCTGTAGGGGAGAGCCATGTGGATTAGCCAAGGAGGGGGGATGTTCCCAGTGCAAGGGATTTCAGGGCTGAAGCCGGGATGGTCCAGGCAACCCAAAAAAGGGAATCACCAATATTCCAACACTCTAAGCGTTTCTCTTTCATATTGGACATGTATGTTTATGTTGAACACTCTGTTTAATGTTTTTTGGTGAAAGATAATGAGAATTCAAAGAGTTCATAAAGTACCTAATAGTAAGAACATTTACTTTAATCACATCTAAGGGAAAGGAATTAGAATTTCTCCTTTTTTTTTTCCTTTTTTTTTTAATGGAGAAGCCTAAGTGAGTGGAAAACATTTTTTTAATAAGAAGGCAAAAGGCCCGTATTCATAATCCTATTCACAATTCTATTGATAATATTTTCCTTTTCTTCAATTTTGTTGAAATGCACAATGGTTTTATGGAGTTGTTTGAGCTGTGGATGTGGGGAAAGCCCATGATAAAAGCTATGCTGGCTAGGTGTGGTTGTGCATGCCTGCAATTCCAGTGGCTTGGGAGGCTGAGGCACGAGGATGGCAAGTTCAAGGCCAGCCTCAGTAACTTAGTGAGGCCCTGTGTCTACGAAAAACATTAAAAAAGGGCTGAGGATCTGGATCAGTGGTTAAGTAACCCCAGGTTCTATCCCTGGTACCAAAAAAAAAATATATTAAAAAATGCTGTGCTATGCAATGAGGGATAGTGGCTTTGCAGGAACTTATATCTTCCAAAGTGATTGTGTTCACTATCTGTTTTTTGTTTTTATTCCTTTTGAAAAAAAACCAAGAGTAAATTAAATATATTTGTTTCAAACTAATGAAAGCCATCATAGGAGAGAGAGTATGCAGATGTTCACCTCGCATTTTCCCCCATCATGGAAATGCACCAACCTTTGACGTCACTGTGACCCAAGACAGGTGTGGGTGACAGCCAGGGGAGAGAAGATCAGAAAGGAGAAGATCATTCCCTTCACACTTGGGGTCCTTGGGGGAGTTGGATGCTCCCTGTCTCTGAACAGCAGCAGCCACTGGGTGACACTGAGGAGCTTTAAGTGCAGGCCCTTCTGATTTCGGGAGGTGATCTTTCTTCCACGATTGCTCCAGTCTTAAAGAAAGTAGATTGCCCGGACATGATTTCGCACTAGACAGATTCTGACTTGAGTAGGAATTAAAATCTCGTGGGCCGCCAAGCCCTGGTGAATCTGGCAAATTGGCGTGTGTCTCTCTCAAACTGCCATGTTGAAATCCTCATTCCTAAGGACATGGTAGCAGAAGATGGGGCTCAGGGAGGTGCTGAGGTCATGAGGGTGGCATCCCACAAATTGGGTGATGATCCTTATAAAGAGACCCAGAGAGCTCCCTGCCCTTCCACCAGGTAAGAACCCAGGAGAAGGCGCCATCTGGGAGCCAGGAAGCAACTCTCAGCAGCCCTGCGTCTGGACCTTGGGCTGCCCCTGCAGAACTGGGAGCAGGGGATTCTGGGAGAATTCTGCTCATTCTGGATTCCTTGGCTGAGTTACCACTTCCTATGCCAGCTGCACATGAATACCGTGGAGGGCAGGTATCTCTCGAGACCGGAGTTCCAGTCTTTGGAACTGTGTAGTGGGCATGGCCGTGCATACATACCATACGGCAGTTCTGTTTTTAATTTATTGAGTGACCTCCACTCTGGTTTCCAGGGGGACTGCACCTTTTTCCATCCCTAGCAGCAATGTGCAAGTGATTTCCCCACATCCTCCCCAATACTCTCTCTCTTTGTGTTTTCTTTCTTTGTCGCTGTGGATACTAGCCTTTTGACAGCTGTGAAGTAATCTCTAACTGTGCCTTTGATTTGCCTTTCCCTGACGGTTAGTGATGTTGTGTATCTTTCCATGTGTTTGTTGGCCATTTGTACGGCTTCACTGGAAGAAGGTCTAGTGACATCTGCCCATTATTAAATCAGGTTACTTTTTATTTTATTTTATTTTTTACTTATTGAGTTATAGAAGTTCCTCATATGTAACTTATTAAACCATTAATTCATTAATTACAAGGGTGGATTAATCCACAAGTGCCTTTAGCAGTTTGTATTTATTTTTATTTATTTTGTTTTACTTATTTATTTTTGGTGTACTGGGGCCTGGATCCAGGAGTTCTTTACCACTGAGCTACATCCCAAGCCCCTTTTTATTTTGGTTCCCTAATCACCTCCTAAATTGCCACGTATTCTACTTCTTGATATCTCATACTAGGGATTCAATTCCAATATGTGTTTTAGATGAGACAAACAATATATGAACCAAAACAGGTAAGATGAAGGTATTCTGTGGTGTTTTGGCCACTGGATTCTGGACTACGCAAATATGTCACTTGTGTCTTGACCCAAGCTCTGTTCTTCCCTGTGAGGTCCTCAAGAAATTCCTACTTGCAGAAATGGCTTCTATAGGTGGAGTTACACTGTGTTATTATTTCTAAGCCTGGTCCTCAGAGACCTCTAGCAAAGTAGATGAACATCAGCCCAGAACTTCTTTCTTGCATACTGTATGCATCTTGCTATCATTTCCTAAGGCCTGGTGTAATGTTTGAATCCATTGTGGATATGCAAGGAAAGTCACATCTTTTTGTTCAATAGGGAAGGAAATAAAAGGATAGCACAAATAAAAGGAGAGTGGATGGAGTTACAGGGCTAGGGCAGAGGCTGCAAAGGAGGAGGAGATGGTCACCAACCAAGGAGAATTGACACTGCAGTCAGAGGCAGCCCTATGCCCTTAGCTCGTTATCGCTCTTAAGGTAGTCTGCGAGATCCTTATCTTCTTTGAAACCATAGCCTCTAAATTCTGTCACCTAATCAATGACTTTAAACCCGAGCATCCCTTAGGCACTATGAGGATGTGTCATAGTGAATTCCCTAAATAGGGAATTTTTTGTTCTTGAACTTGAGTCTGTCATAGGAGAAGGTAGAGAGAGGGAGCAGTTTCAAGCTCCACCTGTGTTAAATGTGAAACTTTCAGCGTGTTGTTATATATGTTTTTCTTATAAAATCCTTCTGTAATTCAGTCTTACCAGTAAAGAGATCATCAAGCCTAACCTTTCCTCCATATCTTATCATAATGACCCATCTTATCATAATGACCCATGATGGACCCACCTGTCCATAATGACCCTCTCCTCCATATCTTATCATAATGATCCATCTGTGCACTGTTCTCCAAGACCAAGAGCATTCCAAATATAGTAGGCTCTTCACATCCCTGAGAGGAATATGTTAACATGTTTGTCCTCTTGGACATTGAAGTTCACTATGTGGAAGACACTTCTCTACATAAAATTCAGTAAACTGGAAATGAAGGAAAGCGCTTGGTAAAGGAGGATGAGTGGGGAAGGGTGAAGCATTTCTATCTGGAGGTAGGTAGGGTGGGGTTATTAGGGGTGAACATGACAGAAATTACTTCCTTTCTCTCTTTGGCTTTGTGTCGATCACCATTCACATCTTTGCCTCGACAGAAACACACACTGTTATGCTTACGTAGTTAAGACTCAAATTGCAGCAGGAGAAGACAGCATTGGGCGGCAGCACTGAGCTCCCTCCAATGCCTGCCAGGCGTGTTTGGAGGAGGCATGGACACTGCAGTCACATTATCATAACAGCCCCGGTCCACTATGTCTTCGTTAGCCATCACTCACACTCAGCGATTGGAATGGACTTCAGAAAAAAAAAAAAAATATTTGAAAAGGATTCAGTCTCCCAAAGCACAGGAACACGAAAGAAAATGGAATTAGCCAATGTTTGTTATTAGCATTTGCTAATGTGCTGCATTCTTTGGAGGGTGCCATTCCATTGGAAAATGCACTTCGCTCTTGGGTTTGCAAAAAGGAGAAAAAGAAGTGTGCAGCTTATCATTAAGATAACTTCTTGTCTTAAAAGGCAACCCACTTATTATATAAATATAGTGTTAACAATCTGATGCTTTATCAAAACTCTATGACATTGCATATCTTCTAGGGAGCATGATAATGTGACTAAATATTTGCATACTATAATTATGAACTGTTATGCACAGAGTGGGTGAATTGCTAATCATCTTTTGCCTTCCAAGGAGGCCATCAGATATAAACACAGAGCTCTGTGAGATCCAACTATTTAGTAGGAAGATCATAAAACATTGGCCGTTCATTGTTTTGATAACATTAGTGAAAATCTGGAATGCTAACTTTTATGAAGCATTGATATTCATTGACCTTTAAAATAATTGCATCAGGTGTGTTATGGTTTAGATATGAGGCATCCACCAAAAAGCCTAAATGTGAGATCATACAAGAACGTTCAGAGGTGAAATGATTGGGTCATGAGAGCCTTAACCTGATGAGTGCATTAATCCCCTTGAATGGATTAACTGGGTGGTAACTGTGGGCATGTAGGGTATGAATGAAGGATGAAGGTCACTGGGGGTGTGCTTATTGGATTTATATTTTGATCCTGGTGAACAGAGCTTTCTCTCTGCTTCCTGGTGCCACGTCCCGAGCTGCTCTCCTCCTCCATGCCCTTCCGCCATGATGTTCTGCCTCACCTTGGGCCAGAGCCCTGGAGTCAACCCACCATGAACTGGAACTCTGAAACCATGAGTCCCAAATATACTTTTCCTCCTCTAGAATTATTCTTGTCACATCTTTTGGTCACAGTAATGAAAAAGCTGACTGAAACAAGGTGACATATATGTACATGTGTATAATCTATGCTTATATCTAGATCTATGCTGTATTTATCTATCTGTGCCTAGCTATACATAAACAAAGACACTTATGTAGATTGGCATATGCTGTTTTATATATATGCAGACACATGTGTGTGATAACACACACACACATTTATAATTTATATCCATAGTGTGCCAAAAGTGCGTGCTTTCACTTATTTAAAATTCAGTGAGAAATTGTGTGATGAAAAAGTTTTCATCTGTTATATACCAACAGGAGCAAATAAAGCAAAATACAACTGAGAGTTACCAAACATGTTATATAGTTTCTTTGAAAATGTCTATATGGTTATAAATTTTAATCTTGCAACTAGCCAAGATGAAGAATGCTGTAACAGTGGTCAGGAGTCCCAGACTCATATTAATAGTAGCTAAGTATCCGACTCCTCATTTTCTACAATTTCCCTTTATAATTACACAGTTGATACAAATTTTTATAGTAAGTAGTATTCATTATGAATATGATGAATTATACATTTGTTGCTCATTATTTATATGATCCAGCCACATGCACAATACATTAGAAGATTCCCTCCAGCCAGACAATGCCCCAGTCCTTTCCAAGGCTGCCATTCCTGGGTGCATAGCACCTAGGAGCAGGTTTAGAGTCTGGCAGAGCTGGACTAGGACCTCCATTCCATCTTTCTTTTGCCATATATTTCTGAGCAGTTGATTTCACCTCTCAGCCTTACTTCCATTATCTATAAAATAAGGGTGGTAACCATGTCCGCCATATTGGTCATTACAAGTGAGTCTAACATGCGTAGCTCTTGGCTGGTGGTTCACTACTAACTGAAGGCTCTGTGTTGCTAATATCATTGCCTTTGCTATTATTGTCCAAAACTGTCTGAAACTTCTTCTCACTGCTGTTTTTCCTACTGAGGTTGAATTTGTGCTAGTGTGCTGCTCTGGAAGTCAAGGGGGGGTACTTCCTGCCAGCTGGTTGGGTCGTCAGGAGACGACAGAACAGTTAATTTGAGAAATTCTCCAATTTCTGGACTGGGCTGAAAGGTGTCTCCCCTCATGACAGATTCAATCGCGTCTGTGCCATCCATCAACCAGAGCCCACACAGGGTACCTGTCTTCCACAGATTCAGTCTCAAAATGAGCAGCCAGGGTTGCTCAGGTAACGAGAGCAGGTTGACACAGGCAGAGATTTACCCTGAACATCAGGGAGCACGGTCCTATCAGGAACTAAACACCAAGGGATGTCAAATAGTCCTTTGGCTCTGCTTTTCACAGTATTTGTTGAATCTCTCGCTGTGTCCTGATACTTCCAGAGTCTGCCTCTTTCCTTCCTTGCTCGAAAGTAATGAAGTCAGTTCCAGTTAGACTCAAGAAAAGCCATCCGATGATAGAAGCTCGAATGTCACAGGACTGGAGACATGGAAGGGGCCCTTTTGTTGTTTGATGGTTGAAACCGGGGACTCTAAGGATTGCGTGACGTGTGCAAATGTGGCCAGCTATCAGAATAGGAGGTATTGTTTCTGGAGGCCTTGGTCTGTGCATCCCCTCTTCCTTCTCAGGCTGCATGAGCTGGAGCAGCCAAAAGGAGGGAGCAAAGTAAGATGACATAAGGAGAGTCTTCAAGCTTGCAGGATTTACTTAGGTATAGTTGGGTATATTTTAAAATACAAAGACCAAGGTGTCCACTCAGGCTGAATAGCTTATTAAAATGGGTTTACGGAAACAGAGAAATAATGAACGTTTATCTTAGAAAAATCACAAGTGATTTGATTAGGCATTGAAATCGGAAGAATGGCCCGCACATGGGTTTTTCGCCATCATCACAGGAGGCTGTTTTACATTATTGATTTTAAAAGGACCTCTCTTAAATAATCACACCTTGCAAGCTAAAATTTATCTATTACACAGAGCTCGAGTTGAACAAAACTTGCATTTTCTTTTTTGAAATATATGGTTTGTCATGGAGGCTTTTCTCGGTCAGCCTCCTTCCCCGATGAGAAAAATAGATCAGGAACATTTTCTTTGCCAAGGTGAAGTTTCCATTATGTAAGCGCAGTGTTAATTTTCTCTTAATGAACAAATTTAATATAATTGCATCTCTAGTTATGAAAATGTTCTTCCGTCTGCCTTCTTTGTGATAATTGTGTTTTAGGAATAGCTACATTCTCAAAAAAAAGTTTTTTTTCTTGCTCTTTTGCCAAATTAAGGGTGTTTAGGAAAAATAATTTAATTTTTAAAGGAGAAATTATGCAGTTTTTTGGTGAGTGAATATGCTGAGCTCTTAATATTTTGGAATGGTACACTCTTATTATTTTGAAATGGTATACTTCCATTTAATTTTTAAGAACTTTTGCATCAGCTAACTGTTTTAATAGTTTGAAACATCTTTATGAACACTTTCTTCTAAGCCTTGCTTGTAGAGAAAACAAATAATAGAAGAATCTTCTGGTGACTTCAGGTGGTACTAATTTATATGCAGCGTGATTCTAAGTGGCTCTTAACAAACTTAAATTTTCACACCTTCTTCACGTGGGCTAGATGATATTTCACATCTTAGCCCTAGTAATAGCTACCTCATGCACATTTTGGAAGTGTAATTAATGGTCTCCTGTTGCACCTCTGAGCTAAGCAAGGCCATTCTGTGATTCAGAGAGCAATACAGACGTTAAAAATTATTAATGGCTTTTATCCTTTTGGGTTCAATTTCAGTAATAAAAAAAAAATCTCCTCAAGAGCAAGGTCAAGGTCATCATCCAGGGCTCCCGCTTTATATGCCATCAGTTAATAGGTCCTATTGATTGTGCCTCAAGTGTTCTGACTGAGCCTTTCTTCCTCCTGCCTGCCTCTCGTGATAATCCTGGTACCAAGTTCCTTGTGGGGTTACAGCTGGGGCCTTGATATCTGCACCGGGCTCTGTGAAACCCATCCTCTCTGACCCATGGCTAGGATGACTCTTTGGAAATGCAAATCAAAGCATGCCTGGTGCCCCCAAATCTTCACTGTGTCTCCATCACTCAGAGAGAACACCCTCCGTGACCTGACAGCACCCACTCTGGAGTTTTTCCACCCCTACAACTGTGGACACATGGTTGCTGCAGATTGAGCCATTTTACAACACCCTGGGGAAAGAAGACAGGAAGAAACACACTGACGTGTGGTAGATGTGTAGGGGACCCCGAGTCGCTGTGGGCTCTGCAGCCACAGGCCTGACCAACGGTGCGCTAAAAATATTTGAGAAATAGATTTCAAAAAAGAAATGTGTTCCATTTAATCTCTTTTTCAACCATCTCCCTTTGGGCCCCATGAGTATCTTTTTCTTCTTCTGGTGTTTTCAACTTTTAATTGCAACAAAGAAAAAAAAAATTTAGTTTTTGCATGGTTGCTGAGCTGAGCAAGGTACTTGTATGTTGTTTATATAAATTCTGATGATTCATTCCTAATGAAACCTATTTTTATAATGAGATGGACACGATGTTCAGAGGCACTGCCCTAGAAAGCTCTTCATTTCAGTTTTTCTTTCTTTTTTTGGGGGGGGGTACCCAGAGATCTTTAACTGAGCCACAACCCCAGCCCTATTTTGTATTTTATTTAGAGACAGGGTCTCACTGAGTTGCTTAGTGCCTTGCTTTTTGCTGATGCTAGCTTTGAACTCGTGATCCTCCTGCCTCAGCCTCCCGAGCTGTTGGGATTACAGGCATGCGCCACCGTGCCCAGCTTCCCATGTACTTTTTATTGCCATTAAATTGGTGAGTCCAGCCAAAGTCAGGAGCTGGGATTTTAGAAGAAGTGGAGACTAGAACAGAGGTCACTGGGACCCACTTTTAAAAGTGGCTCTTTCACCTCTTTTTTGAAAACTCTACGGGGGTACTTTGTATATATCATTCACAAAATTCTCATGTTGATGCTAATGTCTCCAGGGATGGCTAATGGCCCCTTAGAGTCAAGGTTCTAGGTGTGTGGTTTTATCCCCACATAACACTTATCAGAGTCTGTTATTATTGTACAAAAAAGAAAGCTATGGGGCTAAAGAAATACCTTGTGGTTCTAATGCCAGTAAGCACAGGAGCATGAATTGAACCATCTTCTGCAGATATGACAGTTTCTCAGGCCACTGTTTAAGCAAGTGAGTTTTTGTAATATAATGAATTCTTAGAATTTCATGTTGCCTCCACATCAGTATTGAATACAGGCTTAAATTTCTTGTACCAGAAGCCTCAGTTGCCTTTCCCACCATTTCTGTTTCAATATTGTGCTCAAATGGCTCACAACTTTAGAGGCATCTCCCATCTGGCAAAGTCATCTCACCCAGCCAGCTCAGCTCCTCACTTATCCTGTAGAGTTCTTCAAAGAACTCTGAGGAATTTGCCCCAGAGCTTAAACCCACATTTCATTACCTCACATAAAATGCTAGTTGCCTCTATGTATGTGTGTGCACGCATGCATATGTATGTGTGTGTGTATGTGCCCATCTTGGGTTACATAGGACAGCGGACTACCTTCTTGACCAATGGCTTCCTGACCTGACTTTGCCCAGGCTCCGTACATAAAAGTCTTTGAACCTGTTTTCTCCTGGGCTGCCATATTGACTTTACACCTTCCATTTGAAAGACCAGCCCCAGCCTGTTGGAAGCCAGGTTTTTCCCAGGACATCAGGGAGAAACCAAGGTCAAAATGCCAAATTATCTCTTCTAAATATTTTGAGATAATAATGCTTTAGTAGAAGTGCTAGCCAGAGCAATTAGGCAAGAAAAAGAACAAAATGGGCATATACATTGGAAAGGAGGAAGTTAATGTATCCTTGTTTGTAAGAGGATCTTTACATAGAAAGCCCTCAAGACTCCACCAGAAAACTGTTGGAACTAACAAACCAATTCAGTAAAAGTGCAGGATACAAAACCAGCACACAAATCCAGTGCTGGAGGAATGGTCAGGCAGGTAGAAAGTAGACGCAGGTCAGCACGCACTGCAATGGGTATCTAAACAAATTCCATGTATAAGAGATTGTGCTGGTCACCATAATCAATTTCCAGCTGAAACAAGTATTCCAAAAAAAAGGGACACTGTGAACATACCCACCAATCCAGTATGCCAGGAGAGGCTCTCTCTGATCATCTACATCCACTTTATTTTTATTAGGATAGACTTGCTAGCCACTGGAACCCCAGTGGAGCTGAGTACTCTCAGAACTATTCTGTACCTGTGAAATCCCTAATGGGACAATCAAAGTGTCTTGTCCAACCTCAAGACTGCCCAACTGTCTTCTTTCAGGCTTCTTGCCATATGCATTTGTTGAATTGAAATGATTCGGTTGATTTGCTGGTGCTTTGCTGTGGGTGGCAGAGAAATAGAGATAGATTACGTCACATAGCAAATGACCTTTGTCCACCTTTATCATTCTGGAAGCTTTTTGTTTCAGTTATCCGAGCTGAGTCCCCTGTGGTCAAAGTGGCATCTCAGGATGACGGGAAGAAGAGGGATTCAGAAGGCAGTCATAGGTCATGGATAAAACCTACTTACTAGCTGGTGACCAGAGAGGAATCCAGACCTGACTCTCAAAATACAACTGGGTTTTGCATCCTACAACTTTCCTGAATCTGTTTTTTAGTTCCAGCAGTTTTCTGGAGCCATGAGGGTTTTCTATATACGAGATCACATTGCCTGTAACCCAGGGTAGTTTGATTCCTTCCTTTGTTTCTTTTTCCTAATTGCTCTGGGTAGGACTTCTAATAATTTATTATGGACCTCAAAATTATTCGAAAAGAGGATTTTGAATGTACTCACCATAATGCAATGATGAATGTTCACGGGACTGGATATGCTCATAGTCCTGGGTTGATCATCACCTAGTATGTACATGAATCAGAATAGCATATTGTACAGGCTGGGGCTGTAGCTCAGTGGTAGAGCACTTGCCTCGCAAGTGTGAGGCACTGGGTTCAATTCTCAGCACCACATAAAAATATATAAGTAAAGCTATTGTCTCCATGTACAACTAAAAAAAAAATATTTAAAAAAAAGAATAGCATATTGTACCTCAAATATTCACAAATAGGATGTGCCAATCAAAAACGTAAAATAAGTAATAATGAACAAAAAACTAACAAAACTGCATGCGTGACTGATTTCCTTGCTTGCTTATCATTTGAGGAAGGGACTAGAGGGAAATTGAGTTTGCTTTTTTATGGAAGTGAAAGATACTTCAAAGAGAGAGGTGACGGAAGGGTTATGAGAAGATTAATAGACATGGACAGACCTGGTGCCACACTATTCATGGGTGGGGAGTAGGGATTCTTGGATTTGGGTTCAGACAGAGCCATGGTGAACTCACATGGTGGTACTGATCCTTTGTTTGACAGCTGAGGGCGACTTGGTCCCCTGGATTTACCAGCCAAAGAATGAACTCACTGATGGGGACTGTAATGGAGAAGTGTCTTCAAATAGCTAGTTTAGGCATTTCTAATGAGAGAAGCATTGGGTAGACTCATTTGGTGATAGCTAGAGATGTTGTTTTGTTTTCTGACGTGGGAGATCAGGGAGGCTGGGTGGCTTGCCACTGGAATTCCGTGGTTGCAGCCCAGAAATACTGGGGAACCCCATACAAGACAACACACAGGACAGCGCCCATCACAAGCAACTTCTGCAGTCCACAAGACCAAGAGATGGACACTGAGAAACCCTGTTTAGATCTAAGATCAGTAACTGGTGTATGACCCGGAATATAAACATATCCCTGTGTTGTCATTGTCTCCCACCGAGGTGACTTGGGGAAGAGGTTGGTGGGTGAGCACATGATGAGAATCAGACAAGTGGAATATATTCTAGTGTTGTAGCACTACAGGGAGACCATACCCAGTGACTTTTCTATTATTTATTTTCTAATAATTCATTCTCTATCTCAAAAATAGACAGAAGAAAGGATTTTTGAATGTTCTCACCACAAATGATTCCATGATGTGGAAGGAGCTGGATATGCCACTTGCCTCACTGAGCATTATACATTGTAAACATGTATGGAAATAACACACTGTACACCATAAATATGTACAATCATTGTGTGTTAATTAAAAAAAAAAAAAAAAAACACACAAAGCTCTTACAGCATCCCCTGCAGAGTAAACAGTCAAAAGCTGTAGTGGATTCTTGCCTTCTCATTCTTTGGCCTTCCTTCATCTCAATAAAATAGGATGTCCTGTGTTGAGACCTTAGGTTTCCCATGATATCAAAGTTAGGAAAGGTGTTTTTGTTTTGTTTTGATACTGAGGATTTAACCCAGGGGCACTTTACCACTGAACTACATTCCCAGCCTTTAAAAATTTTTATTTTCAGGCACGGTCTCACTACATTGCTGAGGCTGGTCTCAAACTTGGCAATCCTCCTGCCTCAGCCTCCTGAGTTGCTGGGATTCAGTCACACTCAGCCTGCTGTTCAGAGTTGGAATTCTTTCTTTGTCTGGATTGACCAGTGGCAGCGTAAGTTGAATAATGGATTGCGGTGGAAAATGGTCTCTCCAGGGTTATTCTAGGGACGGGATGGTGTCTTCCCTGAACGGACCATCATGTGTTCATACCAGTCTCTTAAAAACCCACTCACGAGATGGACCATTTCCCGGTCTTTGTCAACCAGGTGTGAGAGGAAGGAGTTATGATTTTGGTGAGAGACTCCAAGCTCAGTGCTCATGGCCCTCTAGCAAGGCAGCAGAAGGTTTTACATTAAAGACATAGGTTTTAGTCGGCCTTTTCACTACTGTGACCAAAAGACCTAACAACAGCAGTGTTAGAGGAGGAAAAGTTTAAATGGACTCATGGTTTCAGAGGTTCAGTCCATGGTTGGCTGACTCCTTGGCTCTGGCCTAAGGTGAGGCAGAACAAAATGGCGGAAGGGCCTGGAGGAGGAGAGCAGCTCAGGACGTGGCACCAGGAAGCAGAGAGAGCTCTGCTCACCAGGGACAGGATAGAGTCCCCAAAGGCACAGCCCAGTGACCACCTTGTCTAGCCACACCCTGCCTGCCTACAGTTACTACTCAGTTAATCCAGTTAACCCACTGATTAGGTTACATCTCTCCTAATGCAATCTTTTCACCTCTAAGCATTATTGCCTTGTCTCACAGAAGAGCTTTTGGGGTACACTTCATATCAACACCAGAACCCTAATTACATGCCGGACCTGCGCTAGTGAATTCCTCATTCTGTGTATCTTCTGTCTGTATCGCTTGCATCTAGCTCTTACGTTTGAGCAGACTGCCCAGGACCCTAGATATTTAAGTAAGCATTTTACCAGCACAGACACTGAAGCCTGGAAGCTTCCATCTTCCTCAAATGGGTCTGTGTTGTAGAGACAGGGCCATGTGTGATACAGGCTGGTGGCACACACTTAATTTGCCAGGGTATGGGTTTCCTCTAGCTGCTGTAACAAAAGACAACAACTGTGATAGCCTTAAGCAACTCACATGCACTAGCTAATGGTTCTGGAAGTCAGAAATTTGAAATGAGCTGTGTGGACCTAGATTCAAGGCACCAGCAGAAGGGGTTCCTCTGCAAGGCTCTAAGGCTTAACTGGAGTACTGGATGGTAACAGGTGGCTCATGGCTGCAGGAAGCTGGTTACCAGGGGCAGGGCCTTGGGCTGTATCTATCCCTGGCCACTACCTGTCTCTCTCTGCTCCCTGCTACCCTGAGCTGAGCAACTTGCCTCCGCCACTCCCTTCCGCCATGATATCTCTCCCTTGGAGCCAGATGACCATGGATGGAATTCTCCGGAAACAAGAGCCCACATGAATCTTTTTCTTCTCTATTTTAGTATTTTGGTCATGCAGGTTGACCAATACAAGTTCCAAGACACCCCAACGGAAGACAGAAACTGTGGGTATTTCCCAACCCTCTATATACTATGGTTTTTCTTAACACACACCTAGGATGAAGCTTAATTGATAAGCTAGACATCTTAAGAGATTAGCTTACTAGCAGGAGAATGTTAGGATTATAACAAAATAGTGTGGTAAAAATTACTGAAGACTTACAAATTTTTTTTATATCTGGAGTTTCCCATTTAAATATTTTCAGACTGCAGTTATCAGTGGGTAAATAAAATTTTGAAGAGCTACATTGCAGATAAGGAGCGACTACCAAGTCAGACCCCTCTGTCTCCCTTGAGTGCAGACACTTCTGATTGCCATGACCCAGCTGGATGTACAGAATAATTTCCTTTCTCAATGTCTTGAAGCCCATCTGCAAAGTTTCTTTGGTCAAATAAGGTGACCTAGTCATAGATTCCAAAGATTTGGGCATGTGCATGTTTGGGGAGAGAGCCACTATTCGGTCAAGTGATGATAAGTGTTATAGGAACCACAACCCAGACTCCAAGGATGGGGACAAGGGTCTCAGCATCTGGTGGCCGAGAGGATTCCTGGGCTGGTGACCAGGTAGCTCTGCTGCAGCACCAGATCACATTCTCAATGAGTGCAGGAGAAGGCACCATGGATGTCCTGCTTTGGGTATCTTTCAGGCACATTCCTCAGGTCTGCTGGGGTCCCCTTTCACAGCCCCATCCTATCCTGAATGGCAACCCTCTTCCCTCGGAGCTGTTGGTACCACTGGTTTGCTGAGCTCTCCTCTTACTTCTCCAAGGGAGAGAGGGAGAGCTCGGGGAGGTGCAGCCTTCCAGTTGGTCTTGTAGGCATCAGACCTCACCTGAACAAGGTGAGGAGGAGGATATGATCGCTCTTGTTTCCATAGAATTCCATCCATGGTCATCTGGCTCCAAGGGACAGACATCATGGCGAAAGGGCATGGTAGCTACTCTCTCCAGCTGCTAATGGGCTTGCAGGCTCCCTCCCTTGATTAATATTCAGTTGGCTATGCCTGTCTGAGGGCCTCAGAGAAGGCGAGTGTGTGAGCGTAAGCCCTCATGCTTCCAGAAATTCCACCAATGGTTTCTTCTTACAAAGAATGAAATGCCCTGGGGGACCGCGTCTTAGGATGACAGATTCAGAGGGACAGACAGATGCTGTCCCTGCACAGCTGCTGGCCCTCACACTTTGAGTTTTGAAAGATATCTATAGGTTCCCCCTTTAAAAAAAAAAAAAAAACCTAACCAAAACTGAAGCTCATGGTTCATTTTACAAAGGAAGGGACATCGCCCGTTCGTGTTGGGTTGGCGAGATCTGCGGGCCTCAGAGATGTTGTTCTGAGCACAATGTCCCTGTTTGGTCCAGGCTAGAGAGGAAAGATCTTGGCTGGCCACTGAGCAGGAACTGCATGTTTTGAAAATAAAGACAATGGAAAGAGAATGAAGTTCTTCACCAGCAGATGCTCAGATCTCAGTGTCTTTGCAGCATCTGTCGTCTGGGCCGGGTGGGGTGTAAGTACGACTCTTATAAATGTGAGGAAGGAGGATGGAGGGTCCCAGAGAAGGAAGACAGCGACCAACCATGCTAGCAGCACCCTCCCATTCTCTTTCATCTTCTTGCTCTTTACAGGAAGATGAGGGTCCTTTTCCTTCTGCTGGTATTGCTGTGGGAAACCCAGAGCCACACAACTTCAAGGCCGAATATTGTCCTGTTGATGGCGGACGACCTTGGCATTGGTGATACTGGATGCTACGGAAACAAGACTCTCAGGTTTGCACGCGCATGTCCTCCGTGAGCAAGTGGGTCTGTTCACAGGCAGGAGTCTCCTGGCGAGGTAGACACAGAGCGACAGAGCTCAGACAGCACAGAAGTGTTGAAATCCCTTCAAGTGGGACACGCATGGGCATGGCTTTATGGGTAGCGTGAATTATCTGTCTGAGTTTGGACAGTGACTTAAAAAACAAAGCCATCGCAGGAACTGATTGCTCCAAATGTATTCTTACTCTGCTGAACTTAGCACTGTCTCACTGTCTTTGCTTCTGTCCCTCTATTTGTCTGCTTATTGGCATCTGCCTTGGTTCCAGCTGGTCCTCAGCCTGTCCACCCCATCCTAGCTTATGAACCTCTCACTCTCACTGCAAGAACCACCACCCAGCCCACTCTCCATCTTCAACCCGCCTGGGCTCTCCTAGTCCACTTGGGCTGTAGGAACAGGACAGCACAGCCTGGGTGGCTTTCATACAACAGGCATATATTGCCCCCAGCTCTGCAGGGGCAACTCCAGGTCCAGGCAGGGCAGACGCGGGGTCTGCTGAGGGCTGCTTCCTGGCTCTTAGATGGTGCCTGCTCCTGGGTCCTCACAGGGTGGAAGGGCAGGGGGCTCTCTGGGTCTCTTTGATAAGGACCCTTATCCCATTCTTAGGCTGCACCTCAGGAACTCAGCCCCTCCCAGAGCCCCACCTCCAGCATCAGCACCTGGATGAGGATCCCACATGGGAACTCGGGGACACACACTCAGGTCACTGCACTGGTCAGAGGGCTGGTGCATCACTGTATTAGTCTTCCTGGGCTGCTATAACAAAACACTACAGCCTGAGTATCTTATAGATCACAGACCCTGACTGCTCACAGCTCTGGAAGCTACTACATTAATTAGTGTGCTTTAAAAAAATACCATAGCCCAGGCAGCTTGAATGATGGACATTTATCTTACACAATTCTAAAGACTAAAGTCCAAGATCCAGGCAGGGCAGATACAGGGTCTGCTGAGGGCTGCTTCCTGGCTCCTAGATGGCACCTTCTCCTGGGTCCTCACAGGGTGGAAGGGCAGAGGGCTCTCTGAGGCACTAACACTGTTCATGAGAACCTTCCCGCATAGACCCCACCTCCTAATGCCACCACCTTGGGATTATGAAATTCTAGGGCATTACTAGCATTCAGACCATACCCCTGGCAAAAATCCATGAGGAGCAATGTCACATTTTATGTTTGCACAGCTTTTAAAAGACCAGGAATGATTCCAACTATGGGGAAAACACAAGGTAGAGCAGATTCGGGGCACCCAACTGGTGGGTATTAACAAGCACCTCCTGGAGGTCTAGAATTACTGTCACTTGGGATATTATGCAAGGGCCCTGTGGTCCCTGGGTCATAGAAAAGAGGCATTCCAGTTTCCTTTTGTCTTGTGAACAGCAAATCAACAATGCTTCCTTGTGAAAAAGACCAGTACAAACTAAATTAAAAGAGAAGGTGCAGAAATGATCATTTGCTTTTACTAGGATCTTTTTATGAGGTCTCTGAGTAACAAATACCTGGAGGCAGAGAGGGACCATTTTCAGGAGCACTGGGGTGTGTTTTATTTTCATGCCATTCACTCTGACTTTCCTCTTCTTTCCAACCTGACAAAGTGTCGTAGAAAGTGTCTTGCTCTGTGATATATCAGCGCTAACAAACATCATTTATTTCTTGGTTTTATGATGCTGGGGATAGAACCCAGGGGATCACACATGGTAGGCAAATACTCTTACCATGGAGCTACACCCCAGCTCTAAAACTGCATTGTTCTTTAAAAAATAATAATAATAACTTGCTTATGAGACATAGCCAACTGTACTTCACATTCTACTTGAATGTTTCCGTCAAACGTCATTTCTTTATTTTGGAAGTATAGGCTATCCTCTGGTGTCAGATTTTTTAGAAGTATATACTTGAATGGCATCTGATGTCAACATTCTTTTACAACTTTAATTGGCTACAAATGTGTTTCTCTCTCTTTTTGCTATATATATATTTTTAAAAAGTATGCAGGTTACTTTTGGCTAATTGTGATGTAGCCTTTGTTCATTTTTCCTAGCAATAATTTCCACTAATTTTGTTAGAATTTATTATTGCATTGTATTTATTATTTTTAAAATATGCTATGTATTCCTGTAAGTTACTAAGATGATAACTTCCCAAGTTAGGCAGTATGAATTTAAAACATTAAAATCCAACCTTCAAGCTGGGTGTGATAGGGCACTCCTGTAATCCCAGAGGCTTGGGAGGCTAAGGCAGGAGGATCGCAAGTTAGAGGCCAGCCTCATCCACTTAGTGAGGCCCTAAGCAACTTAGCAAGACCCCGCTGTCCCAGTCTCAAATCAGGCACTTGGTACAGACCTGGAAGATTGCTCGAGTTCACTGAGAATTCTGTTTAGACCCTGGGACTGAAGGTTACATGATAACCAGCCTGGGCTCCTGATGGAGAATGTGGGGAGATAACTCAGTATGATCCAAAAACTGAAAGAGTCCCTTCCTGAACTAATGCCCAGGAAGATCTGAATGACGTCCAAAGGCAATCAGCCAGTGCACCCACGTAGGTGAAAGGCAGCTAGATGGCTACTTTTGCATGGGGCATCGTTACAGAACGGAACTCTTTAATAAGTAGCTCCTTGTCAGATGGGAGCCCTTGGTAGATGGGATCTGAGTATTCCCTATGCCCTGGGGCATGTGTGGAAATGAGGCAGATGTGTCAAAAGCTGCCAGTGCTCTTGCCTTTGAGTCAAACTGATCCCTGAGCTTCCTCCTTTGGGGCACAGAGGTAATTAGGGGAGAGAACATGGGCTGGGGAAGACGGAAGCCTGATTGGCACTTATGACTTTTACTCCCTTCTTCCTAAGAGTTGGTTCTTCTCGTCACCCAAGGCCGGGGGGACCAGGAGCTCAGTGCCCTTGGAGGACGTGAATGGACCCACCTGGATCATAGTTTGTTCCCATTTTGAGTGCTTTCTCTCCCTCACCTCCTCTACGTAATACCCAGATGCCCTTGGTCACTGAGAGTTCCCTCTGTTAAGGAGGACCAGGTCCGCTTGGTTTGGAAGGTCCTCACAGATGACACAATTCTTTTTTCCTAGGACTCCCAATATTGACCTGCTGGCCAGCGGGGGAGCAAGGCTCACCCAGCACCTGGCCGCATCGCCCCTGTGCACGCCGAGCCGGGCATCGTTCATGACAGGCCGGTACTCGGTACGAACAGGTAGGTAACCTGCGGTGCGCGTCACCGTGGCCTTGGTGCGTGGGGGGCTGCCTCGCAGACCAGCATGATTCTGCTTCTTGAAGATGGTTTTTCACGGTCATGCTGCAGGCTTGGCGTCTCGGAACAGAGTGGGGGTTTACATCTTCACGGCCTGCTCGGGTGGACTTCCCCCCAGTGAGATCACGTTCGCCAAGCTGCTGAAGAGTCAAGGCTACTCCACGGCGCTGATCGGTATGGACTTGGGAGGAGGGTGCAGGGGGCGCGTGGGGAAGGCCTGCAGGAGAGCGGGGGAGGCTCGGGGCAGCCTCGGGGACGTGTGCCCACGTATCGCGCGTCTTTACACAGGAGGAAAGGCGCTCGGTTTAGGGTGCAAACGTGAGGATCCTGTCTGGGCTAAGTGTGTGTGCACATGGGTGCATGTGAGTGTGTGTGAGTGTGTGTGTGTCCTTGTGTGAGTGGGTGTGGATAGGGAGGTAGATGGGGACCTGGATGGATGGATAGGTGGATGCATGCAGAGAGAGACAGATGTAGGACGGGTGGATGGGTGGATGGATAGAGAGATGTAGGATG